>OY744482.1:96210229-96513107 GCA_963556165.1 Tipula helvola
TATAAAATATAAAATATAAAATATAAAATATAAAACATAAAATATAAAATATAAAATTTAAAATATAAAATATAAAATATAAAATATAAAATATAAAATATAAAATATAAAATATAAAATATAAAATATAAAATATAAAATATAAAATATAAAATATAAAATATAAAATATAAAATATAAAATATAAAATATGAAATATAAAATATAAAATATAAAATATAAAATATAAAATATAAAATATAAAATATAAAAAATAAAATATAAAATATAAAATATAAATTTAAAATATAAAATATAAAATATAAAATATAAAATATAAAATATAAAATATAAAATATAAAATATAAAATATAAAATATAAAATATAAAATATAAAATATAAAATATAAAATATAAAATATAAAATATAAAATATAAAATATAAAATATAAAATATAAAATATAAAATATAAAATATAAAATATAAAATATAAAATATAAAATATAAAATATAAAATATAAAATATAAAATATAAAATATAAAATATAAAATATAAAATTTAAAATTTAAAATTTAAAATTTAAAATATGAAATATAATATATAAAATATAAATTATAAAATATAAAATATGAAATATAAAATATAAAATATAAAATGTAACATGTAAAATATAAAATTTAAAATTCAAAATTTAAAATATGAAATATAAAATATAAAATATAAAATGTAACATGTAAAATATAAAATTTAAAATTTAAAATTCAAAATTTAAAATATGAAATATAAAATATAAAATATAATATATAAAATATAAAATACAAAATATAAAATATAAAATTTAAAATATAAAATATAAAATATAAAATTCAAAATTTAAAATATGAAATATAAAATATAATATATAAAATATAAAACTTAAAATATAAAATATAAAATATAAAATATAAAACATAAAATATAAAATATAAATAGGTACTGATAATAATAATAGGTACTGATTTTGACATGTCCTCGCCACATTTGATTGCACCGTGATGATAAATGACCGCGATGTAATAAATTCATTGATTTTGTCATATTTTTAATTTCACTAATTTCTTTCTTTAGTGGATGTTATTTCATGATTTTATGCAAAAGGTACACGTGTTTGAGCTGGGTAGGACCGTTTGAGTAGATCTTTGCTTTCCATTTGCAACTATCGAAAATACTGAAGAGCTGCATACTTCCAAAATGTTATCTTCCTAGCGATTAAAGGTTAAACATCGAAAAAATCGAAGTCACCAAAAAAATGTGGGATGTGTTTCAATTTGGTCGCCTCGGTTATAATAGCGTTAGTGTAGCACAAATCAGACTCTTCTGTCTTAGCGAATACAACCGCATTTACTGTGTTTGGTTTATTTTTCCCTACTATCATTTTCAAATATTCGGTTCTCATTTTGACGCAAAAAACTAAATAAACGTAATACTTAAACAACCCTTATATGTTAAGGCAATGTGTTTGTGTGCTCAACAAAATGTCCAATAACAGTCATTCGGTATTCAATTCATTAAAATATTATTATATTAATTTTAAAATACAAAATTAATTTTTTTTTTTGGTTAAAACAAATTAAATTTAATTAAAAAAGTTTCTTGCGTTGTAAACTTGTGTTCTCGAGTATCCTTATATTTATATACGTATAGGAGGGCACAAAACAAAAGTTTTTATTTTGCCTTTTTTTGGCATTCGTTCTTCCATGTACTTGTACAACATATACCGTACCCGTATCGTACGGTAAGTAACGTTCTGAAAATTATTGTGGATATTATTGTGAAAAACTTAATAATAATAATAAAAATAATAGTAAAAGTTAGTTTGTTAGGTTCATGAAGAGGTTGCGATAATTTTCTATTTAAAGATAAAAGCTCTCTATGTACTAAAGTTTTTCCATTAAATTGCACAGTAACTATTTGTTATACATGTTTATATGTATAAAGCATGGTATCCCTCCTTAAAACTATTAACTTTCTTGATGCTTTACACCCCATCCTTTAATTATGTTGGTACTATGAAAACGGTTAAAGGCTAAACCATAACTATATCTACTAAATTAACATAACGATTATTTGATATACTTAACTTAAAAGGTTCCATTGTGATTTGTTCTCTGATATAAATTATAACGTGAATACACAAAAAAAACTTTTTGTCTCAGCGCGCCGTGCCGCCTTGAATTAATTACGGAATACGAAAATGTGATAAAAGTTTATTTTCATTATGATTTTACTGCTTTCAATTAAAAGTTTTCAGGAAAAACTAATTGTGGCTTTTAATTATTTTTTTTTTTATTATTGTGTTGTTCTCCTTTAAACTAACTAACTACATATAATATAAATTAACTATTTGTGACTGTGAAATCGCATTTAAATCGGGAAGGGGAGCGAGAATTATTCAATTTGATTTATTTTTTATTGTTGCAAAACAATGAAAAATGTGAAATGAAGATGTGTACGAAGACTTATACTACATACAAAAAGAAAAGCGATTTAATGGATTGGAAAATCCAAGTAAGGATTAGTTTCTTGTTATCTTTTTCGCCTTTTAATTTTCTACTTAAGAACTTTTCATTTTTTTTTTTTTGAGAGATAATAATAGAAAAATGAAAAGTTTTTTTTGTACTTAAATTTTTAATTTGCAATAAAACTCGAGTTTTGCTAAATTGGATGATAAATTATGACAATTAGTATATCCAGGAATTAAATTATTTTGGAAAGTTAAAAGATGCTAAATACTTTCCCAATAAAGCTCAATTAATACCTATAAGAGTTTATATTAAAAAGGTGTTATCTAAACTTAAAAGTTCTAGTAGATATTACAAATACGTGTTAAACTAGGAGCTTATAGCTCCTAAAACGAGTTGTATTAAAATAATAAAGATTAAAATTTTGTCTAGCTCATTAAATTAAATTAATTTTATACATTTTTTAGATGTATAATGTGAAAAGCTTCATTTAACGCTAAGGAGCTTTTATGGCTAAAGTAAATAACTCAGAAAATCACAGACTTTAAGCAAATATTTCTTAGTTGGTCATTTGAATTTTTATTGTATTAATTGAGATTTAAAGTATTTGAAAGTGGAGCTTTCGCATGTTTCCTTACCTGGAAAGTTCGCAGGATAAACATTAAGCTACTTTAATTGGAAAGCTTAACAGGACATTATGAGTGGAGAAGAATAGCTACGAGATGACTAACCAGAATTAAAGCTAACTATTCAGAGTTATTCAAGTTATTTTCGATTTTTTCAACTAATAATTTTCGATGTATCAACTAATTTGAAAGTTTTGTAACCAGCTTATCAATTTTACGTCCAACATTTAAAATTTGATTTAGAATCTTGTAATTTTCATTTGAAGTAATTTTGGTTTGAAGTATTTAATGCTAACTAGGTAGCAAGGTATCGAGTTTAAGGAAATTGAAATTTTTGAATTTTTATGTAAAGGTCGGTCCAAGTGGCGGCCTTATTAATCAAATAGATGTCGGTAAATGGTCTCTCAATTTCAAGCACTTTCCATTTTGGAGGAAGGGGACATTTTGGAGGAAGGGGTTGAGTTGAGTGGTATTTAGATACTTTTGGCGTTGTCGCAACTAGTTACGAAGGTAGAACGTCTGAAGTATAAATTACTGGATTGCCTTGTGGCGTTTCGTCTTAAAATTACAAAAATCATAAAACAAAAAAAATTACATTTAAATTATTTTTCGTATTTGACAATTAATGCCAATGATATTGTGGAAGAGTATATTAAATGATATAAAAAGAGAATGCGTTATTTTTCGCTGGCTGACGCACACGCATTTGTTATTTAGTATATAAGGCGACGTTTTCCATATTAAAACTCAGTTTCAATCCAGAACTGAATTCATTAAACATTAAATTAAAAATGACATCTTCACATTGTATCAGATCTGTCCTTACTAAAACCATAGACATTCATACTAGATTTCTCATTTCATAGTAACTAAAGGAAAAAAACAAAAACTTCTGATAATTCCAATGTATCGTTGTGTTGTGTATTTTATAAGGCAATGATTTTAGAATGCGTTGCAAATATAATACGTATATGCAATACATCGATAATATTTGAATGGAAAATTTTTGTTTTTATTTTCTGTTTTTAGTCAAATGAGAGATCTATTATGAATGTCTATGCTAAAACATATCACTTTTCCGGAAAATCTAGGGGAAGTGTGCGCTTAGTATTCAAGGATTTTTATATTTTGCTGTATTACGTCCTTTTCCAAGTTTTTGGATTAAAAGTGAAATTTTGTAATCCGGTGTTTTAGAAAATTAAAAAAACGGGTGGTTATATAATTATCCAACGGACTGCGTACTGTATATCCATTAGGTCAATGCGAAATATAATAATTTAAAGAAAATAAAATAGAATAAATCATAAAAAACTCTAAAAATACGTCACCAGGATTCGGCTCAATAAGCTATAAAATGATTTTACATTTTATATTTTATATTTTACATTTTATATTCTAAATTTAATATTTTATATTTTAAATTTTAATTTTAATTTTATATTTTATATTTTATATTTCAAATTTAATATTTTGTATATATATTTCATATTTTACATTTTATATTCTATATGCTATATTAAATATTCTATATTTTATATTTCTAATTTTAATTTTAATTTTAAATTTTATATTTTATATTTTATAGTTTAAATTTTGTATTTTATATTTTGTAATTAATATTTTACATTTTACATTTTTTAACCTATATTCACATTTAATATTTTATATTTTATATTTTATATTTTATATTTTATATTTTATATTTTATATTTTATATTTTATATTTTATATTTTATATTTTATATTTTATATTTTATATTTTATATTTTATATTTTATATTTTATATTTTATATTTTATATTTTATATTTTATATTTTATATTTTATATTTTATATTTTATATTTTATATTTTATATTTTATATTTTATATTTTATATTTTATATTTTATATTTTATATTTTATATTTTATATTTTATATTTTATATTTTATATTTTATATTTTATATTTTATATTTTATATTTTATATTTTATATTTTATATTTTATATTTTATATTTTATATTTTATATTTTATATTTTATATTTTATATTTTATATTTTATATTTTATATTTTATATTTTATATTTTATATTTTATATTTTATATTTTATATTTTATATTTTATATTTTATATTTTATATTTTATATTTTATATTTTATATTTTATATTTTATATTTTATATTTTATATTTTATATTTTATATTTTATATTTTATATTTTATATTTTATATTTTATATTTTATATTTTATATTTTATATTTTATATTTTATATTTTATATTTTATATTTTATATTTTATATTTTATATTTTATATTTTATATTTTATATTTTATATTTTATATTTTATATTTTATATTTTATATTTTATATTTTATATTTTATATTTTATATTTTATATTTTATATTTTATATTTTATATTTTATATTTTATATTTTATATTTTATATTTTATATTTTATATTTTATATTTTATATTTTATATTTTATATTTTATATTTTATATTTTATATTTTATATTTTATATTTTATATTTTATATTTTATATTTTATATTTTATATTTTATATTTTATATTTTATATTTTATATTTTATATTTTATATTTTATATTTTATATTTTATATTTTATATTTTATATTTTATATTTTATATTTTATATTTTATATTTTATATTTTATATTTTATATTTTATATTTTATATTTTATATTTTATATTTTATATTTTATATTTTATATTTTATATTTTATATTTTATATTTTATATTTTATATTTTATATTTTATATTTTATATTTTATATTTTATATTTTATATTTTATATTTTATATTTTATATTTTATATTTTATATTTTATATTTTATATTTTATATTTTATATTTTATATTTTATATTTTATATTTTATATTTTATATTTTATATTTTATATTTTATATTTTATATTTTATATTTTGTATTTTATATTTTATATTTTATACATATTTTATATTTTATATTTTGTATTATATATTTTATATTTTATATTTTATATTTTATGTTTTATATTTTATATTTTATATTTTATGTTTTATATTTTATATTTTATATTTTATATTTTATATTTTACATTTTATATTTTATATTTTATATTTTATATTTTATATTTTATATTTTATATTTTATATTTTATATTTTATATTTTATATTTTATATTTTATATTTTATATTTTATATTTTATATTTTATATTTTATATTTTATATTTTATATTTTATATTTTATATTTTATATTTTATATTTTATATTTTATATTTTATATTTTATATTTTATATTTTATATTTTATATTTTATATTTTATATTTTATATTTTATATTTTATATTTTATATTTTATATTTTATATTTTATATTTTATATTTTATATTTTATATTTTATATTTTATATTTTATATTTTATATTTTATATTTTATATTTTATATTTTATATTTTATATTTTATATTTTATATTTTATATTTTATATTTTATATTTTATATTTTATATTTTATATTTTATATTTTATATTTTATATTTTATATTTTATATTTTATATTTTATATTTTATATTTTATATTTTATATTTTATATTTTATATTTTGTATTTTATATTTTATATTTTATACATATTTTATATTTTATATTTTGTATTATATATTTTATATTTTATATTTTATGTTTTATATTTTATATTTTATATTTTATATTTTATATTTTATATTTTATATTTTATATTTTATATTTTATATTTTATATTTTATATTTTATATTTTATATTTTATATTTTATATTTTATATTTTATATTTTATATTTTATATTTTATATTTTATATTTTATATTTTATATTTTATATTTTATATTTTATATTTTATATTTTATATTTTATATTTTATATTTTATATTTTATATTTTATATTTTATATTTTATATTTTATATTTATATTTTATATTTTATATTTTATATTTTATATTTTATATTTTATATTTTATATTTTATATTTATATTTTATATTTTATATTTTATATTTTATATTTTATATTTTATATTTTATATTTTATATTTTATATTTTATATTTTATATTTTTATATTTTATATTTTATATTTTATATTTTATATTTTATATTTTATATTTTAATTTTTATTATTTTATATTTTATATTTTATATTTTATATTTTATATTTTATATTTTATATTTTATATTTTATATTTTATATTTTATATTTTATATTTTATATTTTATATTTATATTTTATATTTTATATTTTATATTTTTTATTTTATATTTTATATTTTATATTTTATATTTTATATTTTATATTTATATTTTATATTTTATATTTATATTTTATATTTTATATTTTATATTTTATATTTTACATTTTACATTTTACATTTTACATTTTACATTTACATTTTACATTTTACATTTTACATTTTACATTTTATATTTTATATTTTATATTTATATTTTATATTTTATATTTTATATTTTATATTTTATATTTTATATTTTATATTTTATATTTTATATTTTATATTTTATATTTATATTTATATTTATATTTTATATTTTATATTTTATATTTTATATTTTATATTTTATATTTTATATTTTATATTTTATATTTTATATTTTATATTTTATATTTTATATTTTATATTTTATATTTTATATTTTATATTTTATATTTTATATTTTATATTTTATATTTTATATTTTATATTTTATATTTTATATTTTATTTTTATATTTTATATTTTATGTTTTATATTTTATATTTTATTTTATATTTTATATTTTATATTTTATATTTTATATTTTATATTTTATATTTTATATTTTATATTTTATATTTTATATTTTATATTTATATTTTATATTTTATATTTTATATTTTATATTTATATTTTATATTTTATATTTTATATTTTATATTTATATTTTATATTTTATATTTTATATTTTATATTTTATATTTTATATTTTATATTTTATATTTTATATTTTATATTTTATATTTTATATTTTATATTTATATTTTATATTTTATATTTTATATTTTATATTTATATTTTATATTTTATATTTTATATTTTATATTTTATATTTTATATTTTATATTTTATATTTTATATTTTATATTTTATATTTTATATTTTATATTTTATATTTTATATTTTATATTTTATATTTTATATTTTATATTTTAAATTTTATATTTTATATTTTATATTTTATATTTTTATATTTTATATTTTTTATTTTATATTTTATATTTTATATTTTATATTTTATATTTATATTTTATATTTTATATTTTATATTTTATATTTTATATTTTATATTTTATATTTTTATATTTTATATTTTATATTTTATTTTTATATTTTATATTTTATATTTTATATTTTATATTTTATATTTTATATTTTATATTTTATATTTTATATTTATATTTTATATTTTATATTTTATATTTTATATTTTATATTTTATATTTTATATTTTATTTTTTATATTTATATTTTATATTTTATATTTTATATTTTATATTTTATATTTTATATTTTATATTTTATATTTTATATTTATATTTTATATTTTATATTTTATATTTTATATTTTATATTTTATATTTTATATTTTATATTTTATATTTTATATTTTATATTTTATATTTTATATTTTATATTTATATTTTATTTATTATTTTTATATTTTATATTTTATATTTTATATTTTATATTTTATATTTTATATTTTATATTTTATATTTTATATTTTATATTTTATATTTTATATTTTATATTTTATATTTTATATTTTATATTTTATATTTTATATTTTATATTTTATATTTTATATTTTATATTTTATATTTTATATTTTATATTTTTTATTTTATATTTTATATTTTATATTTTATATTTTATATTTTATATTTTATATTTTATATTTTATATTTTATATTTTATATTTTATATTTTATATTTTATATTTTATATTTTATATTTTTATATTTTATATTTTATATTTTATATTTTATATTTTATATTTTATATTTTATATTTTATATTTTATATTTTTATTTTTTATATTTTATATTTTATACATATTTTATATTTTTATATTTTATACATATTTTATATTTATATTTTGTATTATATATTTTATATTTTATATTTTATGTTTTATATTTTATATTTTATATTTTATGTTTTATATTTTATATTTTATATTTTATATTTTACATTTTATATTTTATATTTTATATTTTATATTTTTATATTTTATATTTTATATTTTATATTTTATATTTTATATTTTATATTTTATATTTTATATTTTATATTTTATATTTTATTTTTATATTTTATATTTTATATTTTATATTTTATATTTTATATTTTATATTTTATATTTTATATTTTATATTTTATATTTTATATTTTATATTTTATATTTATATTTTATATTTTATATTTTATATTTTATATTTTATATTTTATATTTTATATTTTATATTTTATATTTTATATTTTATATTTTATATTTTATATTTTATATTTTATATTTTATATTTTATATTTTATATTTTATATTTTATATTTTATATTTTATATTATTTTTTATATTTTATATTTTATATTTTATATTTTTATTTTTATATTTTATATTTTATATTTTATATTTTATATTTTATATTTATATTTTATATTTTATATTTTATATTTTATATTTTTATATTTTATATTTTATATTTTATATTTTATATTTTATATTTTATATTTTATATTTTATATTTTATATTTTATATTTTATATTTTATATTTTATATTTTATATTTTATATTTTATATTTTATATTTTATATTTTATATTTTATATTTTATATTTTATATTTTATATTTTATATTTTATATTTTATATTTTATATTTTATATTTATATTTTATATTTTATATTTTATATTTTATATTTTATATTTTATATTTTATATTTTATATTTTATATTTTATATTTTATATTATATTTTATATTTTATATTTTATATTTTATATTTTATATTTTATATTTTATATTTTATATTTTATATTTTATATTTTATATTTTATATTTTATATTTTATATTTTATATTTTATATTTTATATTTTATATTTTATATTTTATATTTTATATTTTATATTTTATATTTTATATTTTATATTTTATATTTTATATTTTATATTTTATATTTTATATTTTATATTTTATATTTTATATTTTATATTTTATATTTTATATTTTATATTTTATATTTTATATTTTATATTTTATATTTATATTTTATATTTTATATTTTATATTTTATATTTTATATTTATATTTATATTTATATTTTATATTTCAAACTTTATATTTTATATTTTAACCTTAAATAATTATTGATGTTTTTACCGCATTGTACGAGTATATTTGTACCCTGTGAATAAATTTCCATACTTTCAATTGACGATTACCGTGATTATGCAGACACTAGAGTTTATTTTAATTCGGATAAATATACAAAGTTACATACCTGTTAATGTAAATTTTTATTGTAAATCAAGTAGATACAAACTGATGTTGAAATAAATATTTCGTAACCAGTTGTGAAATATTCTTCATTTACTACATTTTCTAAATTGGTACCTTTCATAACAGAATCAGAAAAATAATCGAATCCGAAAGGCAGTTTATTAGGCTATTTAGGGCAGCAATCCTGCGAGTCCAGTAAAATACCTTAGCAAGCGAGATGCATTGCAAAGCAACTTTGATTTTACATAGTCATAATCTAAAAAACGAAGCTTTTATAAGGGAATTAGAAACAACGAAAAAATAAAACTTTCCATAGTAATAGTAAAACACCTAAAACATATGGGAAATGACTTTTTCTCCTAAGACGAATTTTTAAATGAAAACATTACAAATTCTTAATTATGATGTCTGAAATATTTTCATAAATGTTTGAATTTTAACTTATATGAATGTTGTTTAAGTAAATCGTTTTCATTTTCTTGTAATAATATTTATTTAAACCAAAATATAAAAAAAAAAAAAGAACGGGCGAGTTCACGCTCAACTCGCAAAAGAATTATGTGAAAACCTTTAACTATTGAATCATTTCAAATCTCTTCAATGGGCCTGAGAAGCCAATGCAGATAGACGGCTGCTGTTCGCTCAGTATTTAAATTACACTACAATTTTGATTTAAAAAGTCAATAAGTTATTCTATTCTGGATTTGGAGGACGAATCTTACCGACATTAATTGTTTAATTGAAAATTCAAATTTATAACCGACTATATTTCAGTCTAGCCATGGCTTCGTGAGCTTGAGCAAAGTACAGTTCCGTTAAGTTAATCATCTAAATCTGCCCTGAACGCTTTAAAATTCATCATTACTTGTATATAGCAATTGTTGAAGATTCCATATTTAGACTTTTGAGAATGGTTACGGCAATCTATATGAACAAAGCAAAATGGCATCGCTGATTTGATTGATTTAAACTAAAAGGCGCTATTTTGACTGTAATATCATAGCAGCTGGAAAGACGGTAGCATGTCTCCCTGCGGCTTCTTCCTTGCGCGTATCTTTAGAAAATGGCATTCGAATCTGTTTACCATTATTATAGTTTTTATTTTCTATATCCCCCACATAACCAAACTCAGCAACAGTATGAGCAATACTAAACAATAAACATAGCATACCGATGTATCAATGTATAAGTCCCCTTTTCACAGCTCGCTAAGATCAAAAACATCTATAATTCCAAGACGAACTATTCAAAATTTAAAGGTACAAAGTGACCACGGGTTATAGTGTTGGTTGTGTACATATAGACTTTCAATAATAAAATTAACCAACACTAATATAATTTGTTTTGGTATTAGAAAACAAAAAATACATTAGAAACAACAACAATTTACATCACGGCAACGCCGTATAATAATATCGAATAAAACAAAGCCTATTTATGTGTATGTTTGAACAACAAAATAAATTACAACAACAATCAGCATATTTTCAATTTTGTTGAGAAAAATTTGTAATGTATGGATGTAAACATTTGGATATTTTTTTCTTCTCTAGAATATAAGTCGAGAATTATTTTTTCGATTTAATTTATAGGTTTTATGTTGTTAATTCTCCTGTTTTTCTGTTAACATAAATAGTATTTTATTTGTTTGAGCTTGAATTAAATAATTCAAATTACGTTTTGAATTAATTAATTTTTCTGGTTAGTGCAATTGTTGTTGTAATTTACAAAAGTACTAAAGTAGTTTTTAGCGTACAAAATACGCTAAATATTTGTTCGTCATTCGTTATTCGAGATAAATGTTTGAAGACAATGATTCGCTTGCCCTTTACCTAAACATGTCAGTGTAATAAATAATTAAATTTATTTAGTTTTAATGAAATAATTTAATTAATTGTACACCAGAAAACAAGATGTCATTTTGTCGTTCAGATGTTTTCGATAATGCACTGTGCGTAGTGTGTTACTATGTTAAGTGTTTGACAGGAAAAAGATTTAACCTACCTTTATAACACTAGTAGACCAAAAAGTAGCACATTTCATTGTTTTAGAAAACACAATAATCGTACATATTTAAATGCTTTAAACACGTTAAATATAAAAGTATTAAGGCACAATTCAATTTTCAACATCAAGACATCTTGTAAATTTATATTATCTTAATTATTTTTTTATTAAATTCAAAAATGAATTTGAACTAATACAATATTTTTGTCAAGAGTGTAAAAATAAAAAGTAAATATGTATTTTTTGTATGAAAATAAATGTCAAATAATATACAACGTTGCCGTCGTCATTTATTTACCAATACTACCTTCCGTGGTCGTTTTCATTCAATAACAAACTATAATTCGTCTTGGAATTATAGATGTTTTTGCTAAGATGTATAATATTTAATATTTAAAGTATGGGTGCATTTGTCTTTGTTTAACGTACTTCCATTTCAGATTTTTTTAATCACTTGTACTACACATGCACAGTACACATATATAAGGTAATATATTGCGCAGGATGTCAAAAAATTATAACAACAACAATGGCGGAGATTGTGACTGAAATGTTTGTGAACTATTTAAACAATAATACATTGTTAATCATTTTGAATTAAAGTCAGTATAATTTTTCACACAATTTTAATTATATTGACTCAACACTCAAAATTATTACGCAAAACTAACAAACACGATTTGTTTGGTCACAATGTCCGCCATATTACATTTTTTTTTCATATGGATGCGCAAGAAAGAACGAAAATGAAACATCGGAGTATATTACCTTTATTATGTGTACTGTGCTACACATGCATACTTTTTATGTCTTTTCGTTTTAATCTGACGGAAAGTGCAATTCGAATTATATCGTATGCAAGTTCGGTGCATTTCGTGTTCGTTTTTCTTGTATATAATTTGCAATTTCAGTCGTACCGGATTTTCCGTTCATTTTTTTACATGAAATTTTTGACTTACTCCCGCTAAAGATGTTTTCACATCAAAAATTCATAACAGCATTCTGGTCAAATTGTATAAAAATTACGAACTGGCGAAATTTCAAGTTCATTTGTAGGAAACCCAAAACAAATTCACAAAATATTACGAACTTGTGATAATTTTGTGGTTAAATAATTTTTTTTTTCGTTTTTTCTGTAAACATCTTAGACATCTGACGTCCACTAGTAAAACTAAAGATAAATTTAGCAAGTACATATTTCTCTAACCAAAGCCAACTTTGATGTATTTTTCAAAATGATAGTTCGAAAAATATATTTTTGAAATAATTTAATTGTAATATTTCTGCAATTAATATTTACTTAATACCAATATAGCTTTCTTGTATGTTATTGTTAAAGACATGTAGAAAACTTGTATATAAACATTTTATAATATTTTTGCTTTTTTCATTGAAAAATTTGAAGCTAATAAACACCATTTTTACTATGGAAATCAGTTAAAAGTTATACCATTAAAAAAGCTTCTAAAATATACGTCATTATGGTTATGGTCCTCCACTCTAGAAGGCACTGGTATTATTTGTATCCAAAAGCTTGATTAAAGGAAAAGCTCATTGCAAAAATTAATCGTTTGGAGCTTTTGTAATTATATTAAAAGAATGAAATATTTCAGTATAATTTGTATTTATATCCAAAAGCTCTTACATTTAAAGATTTTTTTGTTGTATTTAAATTGAGACAGGAGCTTTTATATGATAGATTAACAAACTTATTACGTTAACATTATGAGTTACATAATTATGAACTAAATTTTTTATTGAAAAAAAACATGTTGGTCGCAAAATAATCCTAGCCTTAAACCAATGCATGTTAAATCCATATGCGGCGTAAAGTGAATAAAATCATAACATGCACATAAATAAACACAAAAAATTATTTACCTTAAAAATATTTCAATCATGTATCCTTGACCGTAATATAAACTGAGATTTTATTACAAACGTATCTTATGTAGTTATACCATTTTCTAGGATAAACTTTTTCTTCCTTATACTCATATATTTATATGATGTATATAAGCAAAGTATAAAAGATAACTATGTATGTATATGTACACAAAAATATATTTTCAAGGATTATTTGAATAAGTTTTCATTTATATCCTTTTGTTTCCTACTCTACATAGGTTTATAGTTCCGCAGTCGTCGTTATTTCTTATACTCCAGTATTAATTCCACAAACAAAATGAGCACAAAAAAAAATAAATATAAAGCTCATGTGTGCTTTTTTCATATAAATTGTAATTTTAAGTTTGTCGAAAAAACAAACTTTAAAAATTTATATTCACAAATGTATAAATATTTTTTCATGTAGGTATTCATACAAAAAACTTACAGTAGGTTGGAGGAAACTGGTGTTACTGTCAAACTAAATTGCACACATGGAGGCACACAACTTTGATTCTTTTTGTTTTTAATAAGTTGGGATATATCCTTATTATGTCTAAATAGATAAAATAAAATTTTCTCAAAAATAACTGTATCTTATGATAGATACCATATCAAACTTCGTGTGAAAATTATTCAGTTTGCTTGAATCGAGATAAAAGCATTCGCTCTAAATTATTAATAGTTCGATTGAATGAATTTAAAATAAATTAAAATTAAAAATACAGAATTTCAGCAAAATTGCTGTTATTGCAGGACACCAATATTTGTATATACCAATCAAACGTTAATTATAGAAAAAATATTTCGGGCGTAAAAACAACAAACATTCGGTTTACATTAATTTGCTTAACATTTATTTATATTCATTTCGTTAATTTTCCAGTACGAGTAAATGAAAATTAATTACGTACGCGTTGTTATTTTACCAATTATGTTTTTAAACTGAATTCGATTTAATTTTTTTTTTGTGTTTTAAATATTTCATTGGCCAGTTTATTTATACAAAATATAAATAAATAAATTATTTTGTATATAAATTGAAAAGATGTTCGTCATTGTAGATATCTCAAATTAAAATTTAGTAATGAACAACCAATTTTATAAATTATTTCGTTTTATAACGAATTAAAATTTCAAGAATTAGAATTTTTTACGCTTGAAAATTGTGAAACTCGAAAAAACAAACGAATCTTCAAAATTACAACAAAAAATTGGGGTAGCGCACTGTCAGTCGTTTATTATAAAATTGTATGTCTGAAATGGAATATTACAAATTGAATTTTGATTTAACAAAAAATTTAATATCCGTAAATACAAAGTTTGGAACGGCTAAATTCTGACTAATAATTCCTACTGAAAACTAAAGTAACTCTAACCAGCTTCAATTTTCTCAAAAAATTGTTGGCGAATACTATTACATCGCAGAATCGAATGCACAACGTAATTTAAGCTGTGTGGAAAACATTTCACATTTTGTTGCTGAAACCCATGATTGTGTCCGTATGTGACAGAATTGGCCCACAGGGACATCAGGAAATTTCCCAGTACTAAGCTAAGTTTTTACTTCACTACAACTTGTAGGTGAATGCTTATTTCATTTTATGCCGAGATAAGCTCATAAAGCTCGGATGATCGCATACCATCGGTAGAATAGGGTGTCAAAGTAGGAAGAGAGAGAGTGGTCCACTTACCATTGTGACAGTTGCCGGAATCCTTCTTCTATAGCTGCGCGTAGTTTCGGGTCATGTTGGTGTATCGTTGGTTCTTATTTTCGAGACAGGGATTTTATCAGGATACAACCGATCGAAATAAGTTCCGATTCGATAATTGAAGATAAGCTCAGTCGGACTTTTCTCAGTGCTAGTGGAAGCCGTTAACTGGTGGTGATGCAAGAATATTGCCAAACGATGACGAATGTTCCCAGTCGCTTCTTTCTTGAAGAAGTCGTTGGTTGAGCGTACCATTCGTTCTACTTGTCCAAAGGAGGGACAAACGTATGGCGAATATCATTTGCTTTGCAGAATTTCTCGAACTCGGTCAATGTGAACTTCCGCAATACCGTGCATTTTTAAGATGACAAGGAGTGATTGAATGGCTCACGATGATAACGTAGACGATCCCAGTTGAACTTCTAGACATTTGGATTATGACTCTACCAGGATGAAAAATATTTTCGACTGGAATGGTCTAGCAAAATCTACGTTAACCATTGCATTTTTGCTTCCTCCCAAAATTGTATAGACCCTTGGGAGTTGTCGGGCGGAGATTCTTAACACTTAGCTTCTTGACGTTCAGGAGCGGATGACCTTTTCGATTGCGTTGTCAATATTTGGCAACCACACGTAACTTCTCGCCATGGTTTTCATGCTCACTACACCGATGTGGGATAGTTTATGGAGCGCATAAGGGATAGTCCAAAGTTAACACGATGGAATAATCGTACGGTGGCCACAGAGAAGGCACTCCTTGATTCAAATGAGTTCATTTCGCCGAGTTTAAATGTCTTCTCAGGCCTTCCTCTCATGCACTACAAAAGAATACGTGAAAGAATAGGGTCTATTTTCGTCGATTTAACTATGTCCTTCATTGCCAATTGCCAGATTCTTTGGTGATGATTTGTGTCGGGTTGGGTAGACGACTAAGACCATCAGCATTAGCGTTCTCCTTCCCTAGCCGATGGATAAGTTGGTAATGGTAAGTATGAAGAAAACGCCCCATTGCATCATTCTTGGGAACAAAATATGCGATGTTAGTTTGTTAGGGTCAAACGGTTGGTGATAGATCACGAATGTAAATTCACGACTATAGACACAGGTTCTCTATCGATTGGGCATATCCATACAGACATTCATTATAATCCATCTCATGTGAAAGGACCACACCGACGCCATATGGGGAAGTGCCACAGAACAACAATAATGACAGGTTCTGATTGTAATCCATTTGGTGTTGTCGTCCAAAAGTTGATGCAGTGGATCTACGATAGTAGCTTCCCTTTAACGTATGCGTAATAAAAAACCAATACCCCAAGGAAACCCTGGAGTAGGGCCCGAAATCCATCACTTCAATTTTTTTAATTTTGGCTTCAGTTAGACGAAGGCCATTGAGATTGATTCGTTTATCCTTCCGAAGACAAGTTCCTGCTTCGTTGAATCGTTGAAAAATCTGGCTCAATTTTCCATGAATGACACCTGTAGTTACACGAAAAAAAAAAATCCAAAAATATTTTGAGAAATACGTGGTGCCTAGACGTTTCACTTTGAAAGTCCCCTTTTGAATAGCGATCCAATTTTAATGAAACCGGTGGACCACGAAATTCTAAAATTCAGATGGTAATAGTATTTTCTAGAAAGTTTTAGAATGTTCCAGGGTTTCCTACGATTTTCTACAAAATTTCAGTTTTCTATAAGTTCCAGAATATTCCAGAATTTTTTTAAGTTTTCTAGAATGTTCCAGAATTTTCTAGAGTTTTGTAGAAATTCCAGGTGGTCCAAAATTTTCTAGAATTTTCCGAAATTTTCAAAATTTTCTAGAACGTTTTCGTATTTTCTAGGATTTTCTAGAAAATTTCAGAATATTTCAGAGTGTTCCAAAAGATTCTAGAAATTTATAGAAAATTTCAGAATATTCCAAAATTACCTAGAAAGTTCCAGGTGTACTGGACTGTTCCAGGATTTTATAGAATGTTCTACAATTTTCAAGAATATTTTAAAATTTTCTAGTTTTACAACCTTCTAGAATTTTCTAGAGAATTCCAGGTGTTCCAGAATTTTCTAGAAAGTTTCAGAATGTTCCAGAATTTTCTAGAAAGTTCCATGTGTACTAGAATGTTCCAGGATGTTTTAGCATGTTCCGGAATGCTCCACAATTTTTATGAATATTTTCAAATTTTCAAGAATGTTCCAGAATTTTCCGGAATTTTCTAAAAAATTTCAGGTGTTCCAGAATTTTTTATAAAAATTCAGAACTTTCCAGGATTTTCTAGAAAGTTTCAGGTGTATTGCTCCAATATTTTAGAATATTTCGGGATGTTCCAGAGTTTCTAAGAATATTCTTAAATTTTCTAAAAATTTTCAGAATTTTCTACCATCTTCTAGAAAATGTTAGGTGAAGGTGACCCAGAATTTTCTAAATGTTTCGGAATATCCGAAATTTAGAAAATTTTAGAATGTTTCAGAATGATCTAAAAGGTTCCAGAAATTTATAGAAAATTTCATAATATTTCAGAATATTTTAGAATGTTCCAAGTGTACTGGAACGTTTCAGGTTTTTTGTAATGTTTCGAAATATGTCATAATTTTCAAGAATATTCTCAAATTTTCCAGAATGTTCCAGAATTTTCTACATTTGGATTGTCCCAGGATTTTTTAGAATGTTTCAGGATGTTCCACAATTTTCAAGAGTATACTCAAATGGTCTAGAATGTTCCAAAACTTTCTAGAAAATCCTAGGTGGTACAGAATTTTCTAGAAAGCTTCAGAATGTTCCAGAATTTTCTAGAAAGTTTCAATTGTACTGGAATGTTCCAAGACTTTCTTTAGAATGTTTCGGAATGTTCCACAATTTTTAAGAATATTCTCAAATTTTCTAAACTGTTCCAGTATTTTCTAAAATTGTTTAGAAAATTCCAGGTGTTACAGAATTTTCTAGAAAATTTTGAACGTTCCAGAATATTATAAAAGTTCCAAGTGTCCCGTTCCTGGATTTTTTTAGAATGTTTCGGAATGTTCCAGAGTTTTCAAGAATATTCTCAAATTTTCTTGAATGTTCCATAATTTTCTAGAACGTTTCAGAATGTTTGCGAATTTTCCAGAATTTCCAAAATTTTATAGAATGCTCCATGACATTCCAGAATTTCCAAGGATTTTCTAGAAAATTTAAGAATGTTTCAGAATATACTAAAAGGTTCCAGAATTGTTTAGAAAGTTCAAAAATATTCCAGAATTATCTAGAAAATTCCATGTGTACTGGAATGTTCCAGGATTTTTTAGAATGTTTCGGAATGTTCCAGAATTTTAAAGGTTATTCTCAAATTTTCTAGAATATTTCAGAATCTTCTAGAAAATTCCAGTTGTTCCAGAAGTTTCTAGAAAGTTTCAGAATGTTTCAGAATTTGCAAGAATCTTCCGGAATTTCCCAAATTTTCTAGAAAGTTCCCGTATTTTCTACCATCTTCTAGAAAATTCAAGTTGTTCCAGAAGTTTCAAGAAGTTCCACAATGTTGCAGAATTTTTCGGAAATTTCTAGGAGTTTATAGAAAAGTTCAGAATGTTTCAGAATGTTCTAAAAGGTTCCAGAATTTTCTATATAGAAAATAGTTCTAGAAATAATAATGAAATATCGAATACTTCTTACACTTTCTGCCGTAGGCACTTGGCGAAACACACTTAATACACACATTTTTAAAATTTTTTAAAAACACTTGTTAAATATTTCGCAATTTTGCGAAATATTTAACAAGTGTTTTTAAAAAATTTTAAAAATGTGTGTATGAAATATCGAATGTTTAGAATAATTTCGACAAATAAAGAAAAAACCTTGGGGTTTCCAGCAAAATGCTGATTCATTTTTAAGACTCTCATAAGAATCTTCAATCAACCGGTATAATTTCGAAAACATCAAGAATGAAAATCTCAATATAATTTAATAAAAGATCAAACTCGAAGTCTCAAAAAGCGTCTCGAAAAAATTCGCAAATCTTTACTTCAGTGGTATTGTGGATACTCCTGGTATTAGGGTACGGGTACGGGAATAAGACGTATCTTTTAATATAATTTAATTGTTTATTTCTCGATCAGAAAAGGCATACGTGTCCTTTCTCTACGTGTCAACTCTCTTAAACCTTTTGTTCTTTTTTCATGACCTACTATTCCTCACAGTTCTTCCCAATTTAGAGTGGACGCCAGCGTCAACTCATAATCTGCAAACCGCGAAGGCCTCTTTCCAGCTGTTGCGCGCTCGGATCGGCGGAGTTGTGGTGGCTCACCGTTCTCCCCGTTTAGGGAAGGCGCCGGCGCTAACTCATAATCCGCATAGCGCGGCGGCATCTTGCCAGCTGTTGGCCGCCTGGATCGGCGGAGTTCTGGTGGCTCTGAGGCTGTTTCGAGTTCTGATGCTGTTTCGAGTTCTGGTGCTGGTTCGGGTTCCCCCTCCGGTTCGGCTGACTGCGGTAGCTGTGGGCATTGCGGAACAATGATCGGTTCCACTATACGTCGCGTTGGTCGCAACTCGAAAGTGTCCATTAAAACATTGCCGTCGTCTAATGGTGGCTTATCGGGCGTATTGGCGAACCGCACTCGCAATTGATTGGCGTGGCATCTGACCTTCCTTTCGCCAGTCTTGACCTGTACCAAGACCATGTAGTCGACTTTGCCACGGCGTTCAACTACCGTGCCGGGCTGCCAGCTACAGCCGTTATTTTGCGTGAGCTTGAAGAAAATCGCATCGCCAACTTCAAACTCTTTGTGTCTTGCCCCGTGGTAAGTGTTGAATCGCTCCTCCATTTGCACATTTCTTCCATTGTTATAAACTGGTGGTGGCTTAATCAAATCCAACTTGATGCGCATCTCTCGGCCGGTCATCAATTGGAATGGTGACTTGTCCCCGAGTGCTGGTGACGGTGTGTAGCGGTAGCACATCAGGAATTTGCGTAAGATCTGGTCCGCATTGCCTTCGCCTTCCAGTTTTTTTAGGCCAGTTTTAAGCAGGCCAACGAACCGTTCCGCGCGCCCATTTGATTGCGGATGGTATGGTGCTGATGTCATGTGCTTGATCCCATTCGCCTCACAGAATCGGTTGAACTCGGCTGAGACAAATTGAGGACCGTTGTCGGAGACAATAGTTTCGCAGATACCTTGGCGGGCAAATGCTTCACACAGGTTGTCAATCGTCTTGGCTGAAGTAGTACAGCGCATTTTAAAAATCTCTGGCCAGTTGGAGAATGCATCAACGATGACCAAATAGTAGCAATCGTCGATTGGCCCCGCATAGTCTACATGGACCCGCGACCATGGCCCCCGGGGGATCGGCCAGGCCTGCAGCGTGCATTTAGCCGGGGTATTTGCGGTGGTTGCGCAATCGATGCAATGGCGCACGGTTTCCTCGATTTCTCCATCGATACCTGGCCAGAAAAACTTGCTTCGTGCGAGCAGTTTCATGCGTGCAGCGCCTGGATGCCCGTCATGTAGTTCATCCATCAGTTTCCTGTGGAATTTTGCTGGAACGATGATTCGCTCGCCGAGGAACAGACATCCTTGCTCCATCGACAGTTCTGACTTACGATTGAAAAATTGTGCTACTGCTGGGTCGGAAATTTGTTTCTGCTGACGTGGCCAGCCCTCAATGATGTAATCAGCGACCTTCTGAAGTACGTCACTTTCCGTGGTTGCCTTTTGAATGTCACTAAAGTTGACTGGCAACGATTTGGCGGTGTCAACTGCGAAGCAGTCACGGACCGTTGCAATGACCGTATCTTCAGATTCAAGCGGAAGTTGTGCGGCGATCAGTCTGGATATAAAATCGGCATAAGCGAATCCTTTAGTGTCCACATACTTAATTTGGAAGTCGTAGGCGAGAAGGTTCTCTGCGTATCGCTGCAGGCGATTTGCTGTGTAGATTGGAATACCGCTTTTCGCTCCGAAGATCGAAAGCAGCGGCTGATGGTCCGTCTGGAGCTCAAACTTGCGACCGTAGACAAAGCGATGGAATTTCTTTAACGTCCGCACTAGAGCTAAGGCTTCTCGTTGGACCTGTGCGTAGTTTTTTTCCCCCTTCGTGAAAGATCCTGCCACGTGCATGACGGGCTTACTGGTGCCGTCCTCGAGCTGGTGCATGAGTACCCCTCCCCAACCATAGCTGGACGCATCAGCTGCGACGATGATTTTCTTGGCTGGATCATAGTGTGTGAGGGCCAGGTCAGATGCGAGCACTTGCTTCAGCCGGAAGAATGCATTGGCTCGAGCTTCAGTCCACTTATATTCGACGCTTTCTTGTAACAGTTCATCGAGTGGGCCACGCATGTCCTTGAGCTTTGGTATAAACTTTCCATACCAGTTCACGGCGCCCAAGAAAGCGCGAAGTTGACTAATGTCGGATGGCGCTGGCAGCTGCTGAATGACTTCCAGCTTCGCTGGATTTGGTCGGATACCGGTTTCATCGATAATGTGACTCAGGAACTCGACGGATTTCTGACCGAACGAGCACTTAGATCGCTTGAGAGTGAAACCGTATTCTTGCATGCGGCTCATCACGCTGAAGAGGCGCTCACGGTGTTGTTTGTCGTCTTTGCCTCCAATGATAATATCGTCGATCCAAGGTAGTGCGCCCTCTAGACCGCCTGTCATTGTGTCCATCAACTGTTGGAAAATACCAGGAGCCGTTTTAACCCCCGGTTGCAACCGGTTCACCTGAAACAGGCCGCAGTGTGTATTGATCGGCATCAATTTTTTGGAAACGTCATCCAGTTCCACTTGTAAGAAAGCATCCGACATGTCGATGACGGTGAAAATTGTATTGCCAGCGAGTTTAGCCAGAATTCCCTCTTGCGTTGGCAGTGGGTACTTGTTTGGCTCGAGTGCGTCATTGAGGCCTGTGGAGTAATCAGCGGTGATACGTATACGGCCATCCTTCTTCTTTACGACCACGATTGGTGCTGCATAGTCTGCGTAGCTGATTGGTGTGATGACGCCTTGGCACTGTAGGCGAATAAGTTCGTCCTCGATTGGTTTCGCGGCTGCATGTGGCACCGGCCGTGCACGGCGGAAGATCGGGTTTGCCCCTGGCTTCAGCGTCAGTGATGCTTTTATTTTATTGCACCGCCCTAAGGTTTCGGAGAAGAGCATAGGGAACTTTGCTTCTATCTCGTTTTCGAGGGTGTGTGGACCGCTGTGTACTGCGTTGACATTATGGCAGTATGCTGATGGTGGTACATCCCACAATTTGAGTTTTGTCATCCATTCGTTACCAAAAAGATTCAGCATTGAAGGTGAGACGTAGATGATTCCAGTAGCCTCGTGGTTGCCTATCTTCAAAGTTGCGTCAAAACATCCCAAGATGCTTATAGGTTTGCCGGAAGCGTTTACGGCAGTTCCTTTATGGCGCCTCAAGTTTGGTTCGCCGAGTTTCATCCAGTTCGCTTGAGATATGATCGTCAAGTCTGACCCACTGTCATGCTGCAGCTTGACTTTCGTTCCGTCAACAGTTGCCGTGACAAACTTTTTGGTTGAGTTTGGATGAGTAGTGCTGATCGCATTGCTGCGACGGCGCGGGTCATTCCGTCGTTTTTGTTGGAGCTGTCTCCAAATGCGTGAACTGCTGCAGAAGCCCGCCTCGCTTTTATGCCCAACACCGCTACACAGCGTGCACGTCTTGCCATTAAATGGGCAGTCTCTGTGGAAATGGCAGCCGCCACAGTGAGCGCATGGATAGCGTGCGCTCTTCCCGCTCGTTGAGTTAGTTGTAATTTGCTGCGGTACTTGTCGTATTGGCTTAAAATCTCGTTCGGGTTGCGGTTTCTTGTGAACCGCCAGAACTTCCTGTCTGGCCATTTCCTGATGTTCGACCATAATCTTCTCCTTTTCTGCAGCTCGCATACGTTCACATGTGCTGACCAGTGCATTGAGATTCAGCTTGGGTGATGTTGTAGGATCGTCGGCTGCCTCGTATTGTGTGTAATGTGCATCTAGCATTTCGAGTAGCCGCTTGAGAATTGCAGCATCTTTCGAATCTACCAGACCTTGTACGAATGCCAGCATCTTTAGATCTTCTTCGCTGCATTTTCCGATCTCAAATCTAACGCATTCGCGCGTAACCCGGGCTGCATAAGTTTTGTCCTCTTCCCCGCTTTCCTTTCTAATTTTAAAAACTTTATAGCGGAGCGCGAAGCGTGACTCCTTCTGTCCGAAAATCCGTTTGAGATCTTTGGCTGCAGCCTCTAACGTCAAATTCATTGGTAGGTTTGGTAAAATCGTGTTTGCGAACTTCTGGTAGTCGAGTTGAGAAAGCTTCTGCATTAAGAGTCCGACTTTTGTTGTGTCTGGAAGATCTTTAGCTTCGACTTCGAAGATACTCTGGTATCTCGCGTACCAGAGGTCGAATGTCACGCTGTTTTCGGGATCATATACAAATTTTTCGATGCGCTCCGATAAGTCTCTGACTACCGAGAATCCTTGCACTACCAACGGTGATCCAGCTGACGTTCCTTCTGCGGTGGCCTGGATGTTGGACTGCTGTTTTGACATCGACAGAAGCAACTCAAAGCGTTTTTCGGTTGCTTCGCGTTCGGCTTTCATTGCTTCCAGTAGCGCATTACGATCTTCTTGGGCACGTTGGTTAGCCGCAGCTAGGACTGCTTGCATGATATCCTTTACCTGGTTAGCATCCATCTTTTCTTTTTTTTTTTTTTTTTGTGTTGCTTAAACTACAAATTTTTTCGATTAATTTGTATCAAATTATGTGAAGGCTCGTTTCTTTCCTCGTCGCCACTGTGGATACTCCTGGTATTAGGGTACGGGTACGGGAATAAGACGTATCTTTTAATATAATTTAATTGTTTATTTCTCGATCAGAAAAGGCATACGTGTCCTTTCTCTACGTGTCAACTCTCTTAAACCTTTTGTTCTTTTTTCATGACCTACTATTCCTCACAGGTATACCTTAAATATTTCGAAAATCTCGACAAATCGAAGATGTTCAACAAATTACGAAAATAACAAATAATCTCCAATTTTACTGGCTAGTTTCTAAAATCTTGAGTAAAATCTGTATTGCAACCAAACAGAGGAATTATTAAGAGTAATCTTAAGAGTTTCGAAAATCCCGAGCACTCGAGAACACCTTGTTATTTAGCACCTTAGATGTCGAAGCCGACAAGAATTCACCGTGCAGTTCAACAGTCCGGCCACACTAAGCGAAGGGGCACGATACGGTCCTCATTATGCATTACCGTATACTGTATGGAAACTAGCCGACTCACGATTATAATTTACGGGTTACAAAAGCCTTCAGTTCTTTAAAAAAAAAAAAAACGCGAATTATTATAAAAATTCATTATTTATTTAGGTAATACAGATACTTAAAATTCATTAGAGTAACATAAAAAAACGAAGAAATTAATTAAAAATTCATAAAATATTTCGAATTCATCAACTGAATAACAATAATTCATAAAGCGTAAGATTAAGTCATTCTTATATTTTCTCCATCTCTTATGCAAAGTATTCGCTCAGCTTTTGTACCGTTATAACATTATTTTGTTCACCATCTTCTGGATTCCCATCATCCACCTCAACTTCGTCCACGACAATCAATGCATTTTTTGGAAAAATTTCCTTTACTTTGGCGGATTGTACGTCGGTCAATGGAAACGGTAAATCTTTAAGATATGTTTGAATCGCACAACATGGCACTTTTGCCAATTTGGCTGGAATTCGCCGAATATGTTTTATATTAATATCAACAAAACTGCCAATATCAATGAGCTGCATTTTGGGATTTCCATTACCGATTGTCTCAATGCATATAGCTCGTACCCATAAATCTTCCTCGAGCAAGTATACAAGACAGGCTTCATTGATCCGGGGTGTATAAGGCTGATTAATTTGTAATCCTTTACAGTAACGATTTATTTCCGCATTTAACCCATTCATATCTATTTCACAGTCTGCGGTCGCTACAGATATACAACCGACTTGAAGTAGGCTGTTGTCGCGTATGACTACCTTAACATTTTTACCGGGCGGCATATTTCGTACTTGAATATCCTGTTGACGAAAAAAAAAAAAAGGAAAATAAATTGAAATTAAAAAAAAAAATGTTATCGTTATATGCTGTTAGCCACATACCTCTATCATCACGATTTTATCCTCTTCTGTGGGTGGCTTAATTTCCATCAATTCTATTAACCGTCTATTAACCATCACGCTGGCCGTTGGATCGTATAGCTCACATTTTTTTTCTTTGTCAGCAACATCTTGTATTTCATACCGAATTTCTAACTCGATAATTTCATCACATAACTGATTTAAATACTTGAGCCCATCCTCTGGCATTGAACTTTTGAACACATCTTTAAGGCATACACGGAATGTATAACGGGGTATCCGCTGAAGTTCTGGATCAATTGTTTTCAATTCATCCAATCGTTTAATATCAACATTACCGAAATCTAGATAAGCGATATGGATCTCCTGTTTGTGTTCCGCTTTTAATATGAGCGCCCGATTGTATGTACCTTGATAATCGGCTAACACCATATCACCCTTATTTGGTAATTTTATGAGATTCTTGGCTCCTGCCGCATACGAATACACGTCCTGTAATAATTTGCAATAAGATGCATTTTCCTTACCGGCCGATGAACGAATATAAACAACATCTGGTGAAAGTACGGCGGTTATGACTACTGCAGTTCGCGATTTCGGAAATTCACCAAAAATGTGTAAAGATGATGATACAGGCTGGGGTTTTGGTTCCTCCGGGACCGGTAATCGTTTTGGCAAATTTTGAGCGAATTGGTTTATTTTGAAAGCAATGCCGGACGATGGATTAGCGAGCGTTCGGTCCATTTCAGTTTGTTTCGCGTAATATTCATCGATCTTATCGATTTCCTTTTTATTTGGATGATCATCTGGAACTACTGAAATTTTAGATGCGACTTTCGGCTCGACTTCAGGCTTTGCAGCTACTGGCGTTGGTATATTCTTATCGCCAGCAGACGAGCTATCTACGGCTGGCTTTTTTGGTTGAATTTTAATTTCACTGGTTGGCGGTGGAGCATCAAGAATCTTAAAATTTTTCGTGTAATTGAGTTTGACCGGTATTAATCGTGGCAATTCATTACAAACCGCTTTATGGAATGGCCAATCCTCAGCCTGACACTCATGCGAACAATAGAAGCATTTGCAGCGTTCGCACACAAATTTTGATTCCTTGCTGCAATTTATGCACGCACCTTTTTTGGCGGGAGCCGGTGAATCTGGGATGGTTGATGGGCTTGGATCCGGTTCTTTAAATTTTTGCGTTGTAACCGTTGTTGCTTGATCGGTTGTTACTTTTGTGGTGGCACTCGCCGATTGAGTGATATTCCATTTCGGTGGGCTAATCGATGGCTGCTGAGACGATACTTTATTGAATTTGGTGAGAAAATTTGATTGTCCATTTGGTGTCAAATTCGTGTTCTGCGATATTTTAGGCGCAAAATTTATTGGTTCATGAACGACCGGCTTTGGGCGAATTTGAAAATTAGAACGCGAACTATCGCCACCATTTTGTCGATGACCTTGTCGATCATCATTATCATTTCGTGAATATGAACTGGTATTGAGGCGATTTTCACCACGATGTTCGTTGTGGCGCTCGTTTTGTGTACTGGACCCATTACGTTGATTGGAGTCACGCTGGTTGGAATCACGTTGGTTTGAATCACGTTGGTACGAGTCACGCTGGTTGGAGTCTCGTTCGTTTGATTTATTAGCAGTTCCCTCTTTTTTTTTGGAAAATTCACATTTTATATTAAACGGGTTTGACTCATTAATACTTCGCAAAGCTTTTTCAGCTTCAGCAAAGCTGGAATAATCGACAAAGAATATTTTCTTATCTGATTGTGTGTTTATAAACCGTATATTGGTCACAGAACCATATTGGGAGCACCATTTTCGAACTGCATCCATTTGCATATCATTCGCAGCGTTCAGCAATACAATTTTCGTCGGCTTGTCTCCATTCATATCATCATAACTGTTTCCACCATTACTTCTATCGTTGTAAGGTTTTCGAGCCGTATCGCCCCAACCTCCACTGGTACCACTTCGCCGTAAACCAGTCCCATAAGACGACATCGTGTATTATTTACCGTAATTAAATCACTAAACTATCACAACACAATCTATTATACCTTAAGAAGTACAGATGTTTTTATTCAAAGAGAGCTTTTAACTAAAATGTGGTTTCTCAAATTTTATTTTTTGTCAAAATCACTCTTCTCTACTGCTAAACGCTACCACCACTGCTATAAAAATCAATAATGCCAACATAAAGAAAATGATAAACTGCGCATGACATAGACTGGTCGAAATCGATTTAGGTCGAACCGTTATCCATATACATAACGGGAAAATTAATTTTTCGTCCTTTTTTTAACTGTTTTCGTCATCGAATTTTTAGAACGTTACGTGAAACGTGTTAGTAGGCGACAGTGTTACCACTTGGAAACTTGAAATTAGTAGCAAATTTGATACATTTTTTTGAAAATAAAGTACCAAAAATAAAATCATAAGAAAGCAAAAAATATAAAATCATTTCAAGATTTTTATTTGCAAAAATCACAATTATTTTCGTAGTACATATCACAAATATAATCAGTTTTGATTCAACAGTTGAAACATACAACAAATGAAACTTAATATGGCTCAAAAGCAGCGTCTTTAAATTTAAATTTCGCAGCAAATTTTCCCAAATCTTCTTCCGGTATATATCTGTATCCATATTTACTTTAACTAATGTTCTAGTAAACATCACATTACTAATAGTAAATATTATTATCAAGATGATCCGTTTTCTTATTTTTTATTAAATTTAATGTGAATGCCTTTTCTGCTGCTGCACTGCTGTGCGGCAACGACAGCAGTGTTAGGATGTAGTCGGCTAATTCTGTACAAATAGGAAATTCTAAATTATTTTTTAAATTTTTAACTTTGATCCAATTTTGAACAGCGTCATCAGAATTCATGTATGTCAACAAATTTTTATTTCCAATTAAGCTTCGCCACTGTTCATTTAGTGTTTCAATTGAGACATTCGTTTTTTTAAAAGGATAATTGTTTAACAAAGGTCGAATTGTTGGCATAGTTCCGGCTACAATTTCAGCTACATTTCAAAATTTTAGAATTCCCAATTTGCTGTCATTAAGTTGAAAACGTTTTTTTATTTGGCAGCAAAGCTCGCGATTTTAAATTTGTTTTCTGCTAAAAATGTTTCCTCAAATGAAAAAAAAAACATTTAGGTAATTGGGAAATGTTTGTTAGTATCTCTAACATCAACTTTTAGATTAATGTTGTCCAAAACGATGAAATTTTTTAAAATTTCCAAATAAACGCGTTTGATTGTTTAATAAACGTTTTGCATTTTGGCTTTTTCAGACTGAAAAATTTTGTTAACATCGTTCACAATTTTTAAAATAAATGATAAAAATAGCAAATATAATTTAAATTCGCCGTTCATAAGGAATTCGAGGATATCGTGGGCAGAATCAGTTTTATCCTTTACTTTGAAGCAATACAAAATAAAATAAGGCCTCCCATTGCTCTAAAATTCTTAAAATCTCAAGTGAAAGCCAACGAGTTTTGCAAAATTTTAAAATTTTGTGATTTTGAATATTGAAATCCGCTTGAAACGCAGAATATTCGTTTAGTCGTTTGCGACTGTGTGAAAAGTGATTATAAACGTTTCTAATGTTTCTTTCGATAGCCTCGGGAAAATGTTTTAAGACGGCGTTTATGCAAAGAGAAATGGAGTGGCATGTACAGCCAAAAAGAAAACATTTTTTGTACTTCTTTAAGTTTTGCATAAACACCGTTAAAATTACCTGCCATAACTGACACGTTATCACTGGCGACGCCTATTAAATTTTCAAAATTTATATTAAATTTATGAAAATGTACTTTCAATAAATCAAAAATTTCTGTCGCGGTAGACTTTTTTAATTTTATCAAGCCGAAAAAATTATCAATAATTTTTTGAGATGTTGGATCGAAATATCTGCAAATTATTGCCAGGCATTTTTCTGTCGTTAGATCGGTAGTTTCATCTATAATAAGTGGAAATTTTTGTTGAAGAATTTTGCTGATTTTTTCTGCGGTATACGGCCAAATTATTGTGTTTACGTATTCTGTGGATTTCGTGGCACCACATTTTATTTGTTGCGCTTTTATTGAACTAGGCGAAACAGTTTGGATCAATTTTGGTAGTGAATGCATAAGTTTATATAGTAAACCGTGTTAAAAAAACGAGCTTCTTGTATATGTAATTAAATAACACAAATTAAGTAGAAGTATTCAAAGAAATGTACCAAAGTTAAAAGGTACGTACCGAAATTCTTGGGGCGGAAAAATGTACCAAATTTGATACAATTGTATCAAAGTGGTAACACTGGTAGGCGACCTTTTGAAGGTCAGTTAATAAGTATTTTGATTTGTACGGCAAGGAAACCATAGCTTGACTTTTTAAGTTATGTATTTCTTTTTGTGGTATAAAATTATACTTAATTATAATTTAAACCCGACTGTTTCATAGCAACAAGCATATTACAGTAAAATAAATAAAGGAGTACATATTAGAAATTGCCTTGTGAGAATTAGTCTTTGGTTATAGATTTTGATGATTAGGATTTGGAAATGCTTAGGGCTTTAGGCTTTTCTTTTAAATTTTAAATCAACCTTGTTGCTGTTTACAAAGGACGAGAATGAAAAACTAAAATCATTCACAGAAAATTTCTCGTTCTTTGAGTGAATTTTTCGTAAGGAATTCTTAATGATTTGGAATGACCACTTGTTAGTTACCTACCCTCCCTAATATCTAAAAATATAGTGTGGCGATGAATTTTATGGATCGCAGATAAATTTATGCATTAAGCTCAGTATGCAGCTGGAGCTAAGATAAATGTTCCATACAAATTTGACGTAAAATTTAGCTAGCTAAATAAAATAATTTTTTTTAGCTGACAATTTCGCTGAGCGGTATGCACCTTTGCGTGAAAAATATCAGTTGTTTCACTCAAATCTAGATTGCGCCATTATCAATTCTCCAAATATTTTAGCCGCAATTTATCTCAATAATTTAAAGATAAATTTTGACGGTTTTGAATTTTGATTCATTTTATAATCGAAGTAGCCATGAAGTAAAATTAATTTATTTTTATATAAAGAAGAAAGAAGTCAAAATGGCCGACCAACATTACGAAGTCGAGTATTTAGAGGACTATACAACTCATTGGAAAATAAACCAATCAGATAGTTGAATTTTCCTTAGTTACGCTGTATAATATCGGTTATTTGCGTTGCTAAGTTGTGTTTCGCGAAACACCACTAGTGGTGTTTCGGCCGCAAACAAATAAATCATATCTTCCATGAATATAAACAAACAATTAATATTTTTGATATTTGACATGGTTGATTCGTTGTATAGTCTTAACATATACAACTCGAGCTTCGAAAATCATCTGAATATACAGTTGCGGACTCGATGTGTTACCTAAGAAACACAACTCCACCTGCGGTGTCGTTGTGTTTCCTAGGCAACACAACTCGTCCTATAAACTGTATATTCGATTATTTTCGAACCTCTTGTTGTATAACTAGTGATTATTTGGACAGAAACTTCATTCAAAAACAAACGAATAAAAGTCAAACAAAATTTATCTCTACACAAATTTTTAGCTTGACGATTTAATTAAATGGAGACTTGTGGAGACCGCGGTAAAATTTATCTAGCTCGAGCTGCATACTGATCTTTATCGGTTAATTATGTGAATGGAATAAGAAATTGTTGGCAATATGTGTATATGAACTTTTTGAATTTAATGACTGCTTTTACAATCTACAAAGAATTAGGATCAATTTTGTGAATGCGGATGAATTTAATGAGTGCAGATGAATTTTATGAATGTAAATGAATTTGAAAATACAAATAAATTTTATGAAAGCAGATGAAGAGCAGAGAGGTGAGTTCAATTAAATCTATAAATTAATTTTTAATATAAATTAAGTTTGTAAAGTACAATAAATTTATGAATTCAGATGAATATTATCGTTGTGTATTTTTGTTTCTCATGTTTTATGGGCTTCGAATGGAAGAAATCAATGTCAAAAATTCACAACGATTACAAAATGTATTTTCTGAAGTTTTAGGAATTTCAGGCCTGTCTCATGAAAATTGGTGGGGGATCCATGTGCAACCTAACAAAGTTAAAAAAGTTAAAAATATGTGATCTTCTCACAGAAAACCAATTCCTTTTGCTTTTTTTATCTCTTCTTTATTGCTTTATATATTTATTTATTCTTTGTGGAAGTAGAATTGGAATTACTGTCATAAAATCAAGCATTTTTAATTTTTTTTAACTTTGTTAGGTTGTACATGGGTCGCCCACCAATTTTCATGAGACAAGCCTGACAGGGTTAAAAATTCGTGATCTCGAAATCTAGTACAACGTTTCTTATTTTTTGTTTTTGCAAAAATAAGTTTTTATCGCTTTATGTTGATAATTATTAGTTTCTACGCATTGAAAACTCCGTAGCAACTAATAATTATCAACATAAAGGGCTAAAAACTTATTTTTGCAAAAACAAAAAATAAAAAACGTTGTACTAGATGTCGAGATCACGAATTTTTAACTCCGTCATGTTGTGTCTCGCTCGCCGATTTATTTCATGAGATGGGTATGGAATGAAATTTTCACTGGTCTCCAAAAATAAGAAGATAAATCAGACATGAAAATTTAGTTTGAAGTGTTTCCTAAATATTTTAGTTCATAATCGCTTTTTAACGCAAAGTGGCTGACATCTGGTGGACGATATTGAAACTAGAGTTAAAGGTGAACAACAATCAGAAAAATATATATTTGGAAAATTTTTTTGTTGTTGATTTCGGTTCAAAACAATCTTTTATTGCACATGAAAGATATATTTCTTTATTCAGCGGCAAAATAATTCAAAAATAACACACATAAAAATAAACGCTGAATTGCTGTTTACCTTTAACTACTGTCTTCCCTCGAAAAAAAGGACTGGTTCTTATTCTTAAATAAACGGACCACTATAGTGGCGATCGTGGCACCTCTTGCGGTGCTTTAAACGCGAATAAAGGTCTTCGCTGTTAACGGCGATAGATGGATTAAATCTAAAGATGGCACAGTAATTGCTAGACCAGACTCTGATAACTTCTGAAAATTTGTTTCTAGGTGTAACATATGTTCGTCCCATGAACTGGACGCAATTAGTATGTCATCTAGGCACACAAAACAAAAAGTATTTCTCGTAACACCGTATGCATTAGCCCCTGAAATGACTGTGCCGCATTTCGAAGGCCAAACGTCATTCTACAGAACTCGAATAAACCAAAAGGTGTCGATATAGCTGTTTTTGGTATATCCTTGGGCTCTATAGGTATGTGATGGCAGGCTCTAACCAAATCCACTATTGTAAACACACTACATCCGGCCAGCTCACACGAGAAATGTTGCCGGTGTGGTACTGTGTAACAGTCAGGAATTGTGATGTTATTTAATGCGCGATAATCACCATGGTAGGTGTTAGCCACGATAGCTTAGCAGTCGAGTGTCTTGACGAGAGTATTCCGGGAGAGAAAGGGGCATTTAGAATGACACCAATAAATGAAACACTTTAATTAAACGCAACACACATTAACTTTGCTTTTATTGATATCGATTATTATCTATACTTGTTATTATTTTACGGATGATTATAATTTCACTCGATTATTAGCGATGATGTTTTATTCTTGATTATTATTATTGTTACATCGAAAATGGCCACTGATTTTGGATACACACGCGTTTGTTCCTTTTCTCTTTTTATGAATGAAGATGATGATGAAGAACGACTCAAAACGTCGCGTATTTTGACGTTTTCGGTTTTTGGTGTTGCCTGACGAATTGTTTACTTTGGTGTGGTCGCCACCAGGCCCCGCACCAGTCGTGTATTCAGTGGTGGCGCCAACATTGCCGGCCGGCCTAAAGGAGTAATCCTTTAGTTGTCGATGTTGTCTGGGATCGGCAGTAGACACAATTTTACTATCGGTCTCGTGAGTGTAATGTCCCGACATTTTAGTGTGACTGTGCGGATGAGGCAACGTTAGTTGACGATTGGAGGTTGAGCGATAACGAAAGTATGTCACGCAATGGCGAACATGCGCACGGACCAGCTTCTTGACATTGATTATCCAAATTCGGCTTCGAAGATGTGCCAACATTAATTGTTGACCACCGTGGAGTGTGGTTTGATGTGCCTGTGCGACGATTAACGTAGTGAGTTGACTGATTTTCGGTAGAATTATCGGGTGCTTGCTTTGGTATGGCAAGAATGAATGCTTTAATCGTCCACCGACTCGTAAGATCCCATCACTATCGATAAATGGGTTGAGTGAACGAAGTACACTTTTGTTCAACAGGTTTCCTCCTGACTGGCATCGACTGATATCGTCGAGGAAGTGGTCTCTCTGCACGAATCGGACCCAAAAATGAAATGACCGATTCATTTCAGGCACGGTGATGAAGCTGGGATTACGATCGGCTTTGCTATTGCGAAGTTGTTGCACGAAACGTCTACAATAGGCTGTGATTCGAAGTAGTTTTCCGAGAGTGGAACAGCGATTCAGAAGTTGTTCGATCCTATCAGAACTTGATGCTTCGTTTGACTGTGTGACGACCATGGAAGTGGTTCTACATTCTTCCAATGGGATAGAGTAATCATTGATTTTGTGTATTGGCCAAGTGTCCGAGTGTTTCGACAGCCATTCAGGACCTCTCCACCAAATATGATGATCGTGAAGCAGCGAAGGGTCGATGCCGCGGGACGCGCAATCTGCGGGGTTGTGTCGAGTATCAACATACCGCCATTCATTGGGTTTTAGATGATCGAGAATTTGCGAAACGCTATTCGCCACGAATGTTTTCCATCGATTGGGAGGGCTGCGAAGCCATCCAAGGACCACTTGCGAATCGGTCCATGCGAACTGTTGTATGTCGTTGAGATTGAGTGACTGGACGATCTTGTGCATGAGGTTGGCTAGTAACACACTGGCGCATAGTTCCAAGCGCGGTAGACTGACGGTTTTGAGTGGGACGACTTTGGTTTTCGCCGCTAAGATGGTGATTTTAACTGATCCATCTGATGACGTGGTGCGAGCATATACGACTGCGGCATATGCTTTCGTTGAGGCGTCGCTGAAACCGTGTATCTGAAGTTTGTTGCGACATGGTTGATAATCCATCCAGCGAGTGATTTTGACTGTTTCCAAGAATCCCAGATTCTTCCGATAATTTGACCATCTTTCAGCGACTGATTTTGGTACTGCCTCGTCCCACGATAGTCCGAGTACCCATAGCTCTTGAAAGATGATTTTTGAGATGATGACACTAGGGGATAACCACCCGAGCGGGTCGAAGATCCGTGAAGCCTCTGAGAGGATAATTCGTTTGGTTATTACTGGCGATTCTGGAAAATCTTCGACTTTAAATGCAAAATAATCTCCCGATGGTGCCCAATGTAACCCAAGTGCCTTGATTGATTCTTCCCATTTCAATTCCCGCAATGGCCGATGTTCGTGGTATTCTGATGACACTTGATAGAGGAGAGATTGGCAATTTGACGACCATTTTCGAAGTTCAAAGCCGCCACATTGGAGTAATGCCACCATCTGTTGCTGGATTTCAAGCAAATCCTTGACTTAGTTTGTGCCCGTCATCAGGTCGTCTACGTAGAAATCTGCAATAGCGACCTTCGCAGCGATGGGAAATTGCTTGGATTCGTCGTGTGCCAACTGATTAAGCGTGCGTATTGCCAAATACGGAGCACAGCTGGTACCGTAGGTTACTGTGCGCAGACGATAATCTTGAATTGGGTCCTCAGGCGTTGTTCTCCAAACTATCTGTTGATAATCTTGGTGCTCAGGAGCCACCAATATCTGCCGATACATCTGTCGAATATCTGCGATGAATACGAATTTGTGTTGTCGAAATCGAATGAGAATCGTGAATAGATTCTGTTGGAGCTTAGGACCGATACGAAGGTTTTGATTGAGTGACACTCCGGAAGTCGTCTTGTATGAGGCGTCGAAAACCACACGTAATTTTGGCTTTGAACTAGACCCCTGCATCACGCCATGGTGTGGGAGGTAGCACGTTTGATTTGTGATTTTTCCATCATCGACTGGCACTGCTTCCAGGTGATGTTGCTCGAGATAGGCTTGCATGAAGTCTCGGTATTCGATGCGTAACTGCGGATTCTTCAAAAATCGGCGTTCCATATGCTTCAGTCTGACGATTGCACCTTCTCGAGATGTTCCGAGTGGCAATGGCTGATCAACGAATGGGAGTTGCACGATATATCTTCCTTCTTTGTTTCTGGAATGCGTCGATTGAAAGTGCCTTTCACATTGACTTTCATCTTCCGTGAGTTCTTGGGCTGCTGGCACATTTTCGAGCTCCCAAAATGACTTCAAAGTGTTGTCAACGATGGTGTAATTTTCGATGATTGCGGTCGCACTTAGGGAGTGTGTGATTGTGTTTCGATCGAATCTCCCGAACAAGATATGTCCCAGTTTGGTTTCTTGTGCGAATGGCGAACCGTTGACAGATTTTATGCATCCATCCATATGAAGCATTCCGAGGACATCTGCCCCAAGCAGCACGTCGATTTTGTGAGGACGATTGAAATGAGGATCGGCCAATTGTAGCTCGTCTAGATGTTTCCACTGTTGCGATTCGATGTATTGGGATGGCAAGGTGCCAGTTATCCTTTCGACGACAACTGCTGTGATGGAAATCGAGAATCTTGAATCAACACGTGATTTAAGAACGAATTCGACGATCGATTGTGATTTGGCTGCTTCAATGGCACCAACTCCGTTAATTAAGATTGAGGCTGGTTTCCGTTTTAAACCAATCCGAGTTATGGCGTTTTCGGAAATGAGATTTACTTGGGACCCTGAGTCAAGCAGGGCTCGAATGGTGAAATCTTGTTTCCCGTTTGCGACGATCCCAACTGCTGTTGCGAGTAATACATCTGTCAGTGGCGATGTGGAGTGATGCGAATTAGCATTGTTCGAATTTTCGGCAGTTGGCGAGTTGTCATCCGATGTTTTACTTGTGTTGGTGACTGGAGTTCGAGATAACCCGTCCGGTATATGTAGTAGGGTGTGATGTCTGCGGTTGCAGACTTGACAGAAACTTGAACGACATTCTGCGCTACGGTGTCCCTTCCGTAGACAGTTGAAACACAGATTATTTTCACGAATTTTGCTTGATTTTTGATCGAACGATAATGATTTAAATTTGCTGCACTGGAACGCACTATGTTCCTCGCTGCAGAATGGACAGCTCAGCGAATTGGTTGGAGTCGAAGTAGCGACGAACGAATGAGATGGTTGCGATGATGATTCGCGCTTCGAGCTCGAGCGAGATGACGATGGTTGAGCTGTTGATGGTGAACGACTTGTTGTTGGCTCGTTTCTCCGGCGCATTGACGATGATGTAATTGGTTGCGACGAATTTGACTTGGACATGGAAATCATTTCCAATGATTGCCATCGAGTTTCCAAGAAATCCATAAGTTCTTGATATGTGGGATACTTCGTTCGAGTGAGTGTCAATTCCCATTGACGGTGAGTTTCTGGGTCGAGTTTGTCGACGATGATGTTAACGAGAATGATATCCCAGGTGGCTACCGGAACGGCCAAAACCTTCAGACTTCGAACTGTGTCTGTAGAGGTGTCGATGATGCCCCTTAATCCGATTGCGGATTCATGAAGGGCTGCGGGCATATTTCGGAATCGATAGAGGTGACTGTCGATGATGAAACGTCGATGTTTGTACCGATTAGTGAGGCTATTCCATGCTTCTGTGTAGTTGGCATCGCTGATCTGTACCGTTCTCAATAGGGTAGCAGCTTCACCAGTGAGATTTGCTTTCATGTAATGGAGCTTCTGCGAATTTGTCAATCTGGGATTTTTGTCGATCAGATCAGTGAACAAACTTTCGAATTCCGTCCAATTTCCGTAATTGCCATCGAAGACAGGAACCTTGATGCGTGGTAACTGAATTTCGATTGATTGTTGTGGTGTGGAAGCATCGACTGGAATTGCTTTGACCTCGTGTGTTGACGTCGCCAAGGTAAATTTTCTCAATAATGTTTTGAGATTTGAGCTTGCGGCGAAATAATACTCCTCGATTTGTTCTCGAACACCGAATTGTTGCTCTAACTCATTCTCACCACACACTGCCTCGATCTTGTCTTGTGCCTCACAAAATCCCATGTACTTTTGTTCCAGGTGATCAATCTGGACTTCGATTGTCTCTTTTGTGGCTTCGGTATCCTCACTTAGCTCCCTACTGCGTTTGAGGGCCCGTTCCAGAGTCTTCTGAAGCGACGCCTGCTTTGCCCGAAGTGTCATATTCACTGGAGTGGAGTACAGATTTCACTCGCTCGTGTATTATAACCTCGAATTTAATGTGCAATATTAATGTGAGTAACTAGCACACGACTTCACTTCACGGCACTGAATTGATGAACACGTGACCTTTCTTCCTTTTTATAACGATGTGGAATACTCTCGAACACAATTATACGATATACGATTTAATTTTGTGATAATGTGTGCCACACTCGATGAGTAAACTTGATAAATCACACGTGAGATATGACGAAAATGTGTAAATATCGACGATCGAATGCAATAGAACACGTGTATGATTTCGATGATAATGTGGCACACATCCGGCTCGAAGGACCAATTTTGTTAGCCACGATAGCTTAGCAGTCGAGTGTCTTGACGAGAGTATTCCGGGAGAGAAAGGGGCACTTAGAATGACACCAATAAATGAAACACTTTAATTAAACGCAACACACATTAACTTTGTTTTTATTGATATCGATTATTATCTATACTTGTTATTATTTTACGGATGATTATAATTTCACTCGATTATTAGCGATGATGTTTTATTCTTGATTATTATTATTGTTACATCGAAAATGGCCACTGATTTTGGATACACACGCGTTTGTTCCTTTTCTCTTTTTACGAATGAAGATGATGATGAAGAACGACTCAAAACGTCGTGTATTTTGACGTTTTCGGTTTTTGGTGTTGCCTGACGAATTGTTTACTTTGGTGTGGTCGCCACCAGGCCCCGCACCAGTCGTGTATTCAGTGGTGGCGCCAACAGTAGGGTTTACATATCGCCTGCGACATCATCTGTTCGAAATACTCGTTAGCAATATTTAATTTGTCTGGAGCTAGCCGACGCGTTTTGCACATCTCTAGAGAGTCTCTAGTTTCGAGAAAATGTGTAACCTTATGTTTAATAGGTGCGCGTGTGGAATTTAAGGTTTCTCTGGTGATATCTGTGAATTTTGTCAATAGTTCCAATATGTACAATAGGACGATATGACGGATTTATTAGCCAATAATAAAATTTTTTACTTGTGAACTAGTAACCGAACCAAAACAAAGATGTTACTGGATCTATTATACGACCTTTGAGTAGGTCTACTAATAACCCTGTCTCTTTTAAGAATTCCGCCCCAATAATAGGCATGGACACGTCGGCCGCTAACAAATTCCACAAAAAATTTCTCCGAAGACCGATATTCAACTTGAGTGTATATATTATGAATACCATACGCGTACCATTATAGCTGCGTATATAGATTGAATATCGGTGCTTCGCCTGATATTTTGCCAAAGTTTGGGGGTAAAATGGATACTTTTGCACCTGTGACAATTTTATGAATGCATTTGAGTTTTCTGAAATTAAATGAACTCGAATGAATGTATAATTTAATTTTGAAGAAAGAATTTTGTGAATTCAAATAAATTTATAATTTGTGATTTTTTATTGTTTATTTCTAGGAATGGCACAACTTTATATCATCCTCACTCACCACCTTACTATTACTCGGTTCATCGACATTAATTGCCATGACCCTGGTCGTTCAATCTGAGTTGGGAGCACGCCGTAAAAATCAAAAAGCAAATATTGCGTATACAATACGTGGTGCAATCGGTTTAAGTTGGTTATTTCCAATATTGTGCGCCCTATGTGCACCCCTCGTTCATAATATTGTTGAATATGCATCGATGAATTGGTGGCTGGAATATGGAACATTTGGTTTTGTTTTATTTTTAATTATTGAAATACTATTTGTGATACTATTTTGTTTGCTATTTATAACGTTAATTAAGAAATTATTGTATTTGGCTAAGAAGCACGATAAATACAATGGATCGATATTGCGACGAATTAGGCTGCTGTATCGATTGGCGGTAATTTTATTTTTTAAAATAGCAACAGATATTTTTTACCTTGTAAATATGAATACAAACGAATTTATAGTAAATTGTATATTTGGATTATGTAATATACTACTAGTAAGTATATCGCTTTTAGAGTGGCACAATATCGCATTTATATAACGTTCCTATTTTTTTTTTTTTGCTTCCTATTTTCGCCAGGGATTTTCAATATTATTTTGCTTTGTACTGAAATCAGAAATTAAACTTCAGCTGCATATGAATCCGGCAGCACGAGGTAAAGATGGTGGTGCAAAAAAGCAATTAGATGATAATTTTTGTTCGGGGTCAATCAATAGTCCACTAAGCTGTAAGTATATAAATGAAAATAAAAACAAAAACAAAGAAATCAGGATGACAAAATAGATTTTGGTTTTTTTTTTATTTTATAAAATTCCTATACACGCTAATAAAATAAAGAATGTTTGTCTTGTAAATGGAGGATATCTCGGGGGATTTAATTCGAATGAATCTTTTTTATTCCATTCCATTTTAAATTATTTATAAATGTCTCAATTTTTATTTTTGTTTTGGTAAATTAGTATTTATTTGCATCCCTAAAGGTATTTTCTTTTTTTTAGATATTTATTTACATTTCGTTTGAATAAATTTGCTTAGTCCCTAACAGCGGACTAATCTGAATATATTGTATTTGGTTTAGTCTAGAGTCTAGACTCTATATCTAGACCTAGAGCAATAAAAATCTTGCTATTGAAGAAGAACACATTTCCAGAAACTATTCGTCGAAAATGAAACAAGTTTTTGATTTTTTTTGTTATAAACAAACCTCTCGATTAACCGGCCGATTAGGGGAATTATAAATTGTTCATGAGGTTCATCGAGAGGTGATTGTCAATTCTCAAATTTGAATTAAGGACTTTTTTTTTAATCATCGGTAATTACAATTAATAATAAAGAACTAATTACAGGCCTTATGCCCGGTTTCACAAAAATCGAGGCAATCTCCGGTTAAATAAAATTTCCTCTTTCTTCTTTTATCTAATTACGATTTATTTCATAATACAAATTAAAAGCATGCTAATTTTATTTCTTTTTTACATTACCATTTTAACTGGGGGGAGCTAAATATTTAACTGCCCAATTTCGTTCAGCTAAATATTTAGCTGAATGCTAAATATTTCTATGTAGAAAAAAAATTTAATCAATGTGCGTTTCATAAAAGAGGAAAGGGAGGAAATATTATTTAACTAGAGATTGGATATTTTTTGTGAAACCGGGCATAAGACTGCTAGATAGGTCCGGTTAACTATTTGTAAAATCAACTTTTCTAAAAACTATTAAAATTCCAATATTTCTAAAATCATTCTTTATCCCCAAATTTTAAAAATTCTTAAAACCATTCAGTGCTGTAACAAATGACATAGAGCTGTAACAAACCATCCTTGAAGGCTCTTAATGAACCCAATAATACTGCCGGCCGGTACGCGATACATACTATCTGGGTTCATTACTGTCCCTCCTAGATGTTTACTATAGCATGTACCTACTTCTGCTAGAAAGACGATAGCATTGCTACCCAAGAACTTCGAGAGGGCAATCCCACTCCCATATTCCTACTCCTGCCCAGTATACAGTTTTGATTTTACTATTACGAGTTGCTGGGAATGGTAAGTCACCTGTAGGTCACCCAGCTATACTACGGGAAAGCTTATTAAGGACTTATTAACCTATCAGCCTTTCATCCATCGGCATATGCTGTTCTACCTTAGATTAGGATTTTTTGTCAAGGGTTTCTTCTTTAGCGCCGTACTTTAGCCTGTGCAAATGGCTCAGTTACCAGTGGTTACCATGAGGAGGCAGCACGAACACTTGTGAATTGTGACCAGGTTACCCCTAACACAATTGTACCCATCACGCTTCTGCCTGATACATGACCGCAACAGCTCACGTGATGCGCACCCTACTGGAAGGTTACGGAGCTGGTAGATTAATTTACTCAACTTAAGTCCCCCCTCCCCCCTCCAATAGACGCCAAATTACCTTCCTGTAGTGTTATGTACATAGGTTGTGAAGAACATCGGCATAAATGTTGATCCCAGTTGCGTTGGTTGTCAACCTTTCCACCATACCGTCCGACTGTGAATGCAAAGGTGTCGTTCTTGTAGAGAATTGACATTTTCTTAATAACGGCCAATTTGAAATTCCTTCCTTGACCCTTGTAAATCTCTTTTCTTGACGAAGACGAGGGTGATATAAATCTATTCGCCTATCATAAAATTGGAATTCTGTGCTAGAAAGAGAACTTTTGCCTATTCTTCCAGCACTTTATCGCTGTTTTCAGGTGACCCTTATTTCTTAAACCATACCTTGCACCCTTTTTCAAAAGACGACTCACCTGAGCCTTACATGCCCCTATCTGGCATATAACGATACAGAATTTTCTGTCGAAAACCAGTTTAGTTGACATTATAGTCGGAAGGCATCTCTATGGTATGGTCAATCTGAAATTGCTTGACGATTCTCAGATGATCCACCATATTATCTGGCTTAATATTACATTCTATCTGCATTTACAAGGCCGGATTTGCAGAGTTCGTTTTACTATGTATTGTAGATGCAACGGAACCAGTCCTGAAAGTGCTTCCATCGCTGCAGTCAAACATGTTCTCATTGACCCTGTAACACCGAGGCTGAACCTTATGAATTAATGTTTGTGCTCCTTTCTCTGCTGTTTTAGGCCACTATTCTACTTATGAAATGTGACCATGCGCCTACTGATTGTTAAAAGTGACCAGTAGATCATTTTTGGTTGTAAACTCCAAGTTCATCAACAGCTGCAGGTCCAAAGAGATTTGGTGGCTCTGTTCATAATTTTAAGTAAATATTGTTTCCAATTCAGTTTTGGATCCAGAATGAATCCTAGATACTTAACTTCTTTGGAATACTGAACCCGTACCGTTTAAGTAGGGAGCTCTGAACAAAAGCCTTGTTCTCTTCGTAAAAGGCAAATAACCGTTTTGTTTGGGTTGACGCTAAGTCCTTCCTGGACACAAAATTACATACTATCTTGTGTGCTTCCTGCGTGGGGTCGGCGATGTTTTCATCAAATTTCCATCTGTATATGACCGCCAAACCATCGGCATAGCCCTGAACATCATATCCATGGCTACTCCGAAGAGTCAGTAGTACATCAATAACCATAATATCGGAGACAAAACGCCTCGTTGGGGACATCCCTTTAAGCCTCTAATCTTTACTGACTCAGTACCAAATTTAACTGTAATGTTATTATATTTCAGAATGGAACGGATCCATCTAATTGTGGGAGGCGGACCCCCATTTCCCATGCTGCGCTCTCTCGAATCATATAAGGTAATATCAAAAGCTCACTAAATGTTCACAAAGATGCAGAGGGCGATTTTTTCCAGCGATCAATCCTTCAATCTTAGTAACTAGGCCGCTAAGAGCAGCTGTCACTGTAGATTTATCAGCTTGATATGCAAATCGATGCCGATGTAATTATTTCCTATAAGACTTTCTCTTCTGATTTGATGATTCAAAACTTGGGCTGGGTGTATGGGTACCCCCTCGCTTTATAGGGTACATTTGCTCTCCTCCAAAGTTTTGAATTATAGTTTAAGGCATAGCTTGCCCGAAAAATCCGTACCAAGCTGGGGAGAATTTGCTAAATACATTTCTGGAGTAAAGCTGGGAAATCAGCATCTCCTCCAACAGAATTGAATGGTTTGAAGGAGCCAATGGCCCATCCCAGTTTATGGGAGTAAAAATCCTTCCAGAGAGACTCCAGGTCCTGTTGTGTGGTTGGTGCGTAATTTAAGAGCGTCCCTGAGATTCCGTCACTAAAGAGGCCGGAACGGGTGTGTCTAAAAGTGTGTGTCTTAAGTGTTTCTTTCCGGTTCTCAGTAAAACTCCCATCTTGCCCTCTGGAGCAGTCCTATACAATTGGAATGATCTCTAGAAAGGACTTTGGAGCCGCGCTGTAGAAGGCAATCCATTTATTCTTTCACAGACAATTTTCTATGCTTTTTTGGGGTCTCCTTAGTTCAAGATTATATTCGGTCAAGCTCAACTTATACTCGCCCTATTCATTGTTAAATAACTTTCTCAATTTGTTTTTTTTTAATTTTTCGAGCGCCCCGTGCAACTAACAGATTTTTTGTAGACACGCTTCGCTTCGAAGGACAACTTTTCTAAAACGCTGAGTGTATGGAGTTATCCGGCTGATTTGAGCTGTACTCTAACCCCTCTACCGGCCAGTTTCGGAACTCTAGTTTCCTGAATCTGCAAGATTCCGCCATTTCATCAAGTCTAATATGCAGTTGCTTATTAAAGAACCCAAATCCTCTTGCTTAATCACAATTCTGAGGTTTTTCCCCTATTTATAATGTCCACGTTATTAGTCATTAAATAATCAAAAAGATATTCACATATGTTGTTGATGTCGCTGCTGCCCCACACCGTATAGTGCTTGCAGTGGGCTGTGACTCGCCTAACTTCCTAAGGAGGAGTTATTCTGGAATCAGGAAAGATGCTAAAGCCATTACAGTCCCCTGTTTGCTCTTTCCCCAGCATCCCCACCATTACTGCTACAAGGCCTCTGTAGATGAACTCTGGAATGGGAATATGATTTATTTGCGAGCCAGCCAAAATGGCCGCTCTTGGACTCAGAATTCCGTATCAAAAATCAACTTAACCACTTGTTTAGGTAATCCCTTAACTTGATTACTTGTTTCTGTGTACGTCTGCTCTCTTCACTCCCTGTCCTTTGAAACCTGGTTTTTACCAGGCCTCTTTGATGGTTTAATCGGAAGGGATTTGTTCTGTGGGGTAACTACTGATGCATCCACCGACGCGCTCCTCGCCTTCTCCTTAAGTCTCATTTGCTGTCTCTAGGATAATACTTGTACGTTGTACCACAGGAGCCTTGTTTGCAGTGGCTGCGACAGGCTTAACCGGTGGGATTCTGTCTTTGGTAGTCGTATGTGAACTCTGCTGGCTACCCTTCCGGTGAAGATGGACAAAATTTGTAGTTGAGCCTATACCAAACTTGTTTCAGCTAATCCACCGATGCATGATCCATCAAGAGCCTGCAAAAGGCTGAAGTGCCTTTTACATCCCTCCGGATCACCTTCCATGTAGTCGCCTGCATTCGTTCATTTTGCCTCTTGATGAACCCAAGAGCCCGGTACCTATGTTGGTGCGGCGGTGTTAGCGGAGTTACTAGACTCAATCTGAGTCCTGCTCCTTCCCACGGCTAAACATCTCCATAGCTTTAAGCTATGGAGTGGCCTTATTAGCACAAGTCACCAATAGTCTCCCTAATAGGAATTGATTAAGCTTCTCGTTCTCCTACCCCATCACTTTTTCCATAATGCTCTCCTAGCATTTATCTCATCCACCGTTAAGACCACTTCTGGAAACTTGACGGGTAATTCCCAATGATCTCTAATTCTGTTAACTGTCTGTATGTAATTCCAGACTTAACTGCTGAACCAGAGTATGTCAAGCTGTCTCTCTTTAGATCTTTCAATTTCATTCGACATATTTCCCGCTTATGATCGCTGCCATATTTCCTAACTAGCGGCTCCATTATTTCGATGTAACCGTTGCGTTCTTATTTGGGAATTGTCTGTAAAGTTTCCGCAGATTCACCTTAAGGGCCAGTATTAATGGTTCGACATAATATACTTGGTTCCAAAAATTTTAATTGCCCGCAGTTTCAGATGTTGTTCCGTTAAACGTTAGCGGCTTTAACTCAATTGCCTAATATACTGTCTGGATCACCTGTGACGTTATTTCATTTACTTTAACATGTTGTAGTTGTTTCTCGAGACATTGGTCATTTACTTGTTGAACCCCAGTATTAACATATTGAATTTCTGTTTAAAATTCTGTTCGCAGTTTCTCTGTGTAGTGTATTAGATAATTCCAGAAATTTCTTGTCGATTCTCTTTTGACTATCTGTAATTAGGTCTTTAATTTCCCCCTTGTTATTCCATCTGATTTTAAATTTCTTACACGTTCCTCGTTCTCTTATTTCGTTTGTTGGCTCAACCGATTTATTTCCTTCCGTTGTTTCATGTTTTATTATCGCTAGATAATAAACGGGAGGGGGTTCAACTGCTACTTTATAATTAGATCAAATTAACATGGTCTGAAAAACTACATTCGCACATGAACTCAACTCAAATCAACTCAAGCTAACTCTAACTCTAACACCAATGCGGTTGCATTGTTATTGAAATCCTGCTAAAAATGTCCAAAACCACTTTTCTCTAGGTTTTGAAGGTCCTAATAACCAAAAAAACAAAAATTTAAAGTTCTGAATCTTACGAGCTGATCAGAACTTCGGTTCTTAAAATTAACTCAACTCTCAAATTAATCTTTTACCGAATCTCTTAACCCAATCATCAGCTCAACCTCCACCTCAATTTACCACTCCACCTCCAACTCAATCTCAACAAAATCCTAAACGTAATCATTAAACCAAATCTCAACTTGATTCAAAAGCTACAAGCGTGTAAGTACTCAACTAATATCAACTCAATCTAACCTCCCACAAAACCCTCAACTAAACGCCAAATTAATACCCAATCGAAAACTCATTCAAATCAAATTCAACTGCAACTCAAACCCTATTCAACCCTAACTCGACCTCAGTTCAACCCTCAATCTAACCTTAAACTCAATTTAAATAATACCTCAACACCAACTCAACCCTCAACTCAACACCCTACTCGCCAACAGCTCCTCAATGCAACTCACAACTAAACGCCCAACTCAATCCACAAATCGCACTCAAATTTCAATTCAATCCCCAAATAAATCACCAACTGAGTGGCTGAATGAAACCAGCTCAATCTTAACCCAACCCTAACTAACCTCAACTCGACCACAAATGCTAGCCCTAAACTCAACCCCAAACTCAACGCACTATTCCCCAAATTAACACGGTCCGAATGTATTTCAAGCGTACATAAACTCATGTTAACTTCCAATCCAACCTACAACTCTCCCCAAATAAATCCACAACTAAACCCCTCACTAAAGCTCAACTCAAACCCAACTTAACACCCAACTCAACACACAACCCCTAAACAAACACAGTCCAAAAACTGCTGTGTATATGAACTCAATTCAATCCTAACTCAACTTCTAACTCTACCCCAACTCAACCCTCGGCTTAACCGCAAACTTAATGTCCAACTCAATACTCAAATCAACGTCAAATTCCAACTCTTTTCAAACTTTTTACATTTTAATTTTTTTTTTTTTGACGTCCAATTTGGATTTTTTTCGCCAATCTGTTTCTATATTCAAGGCGGAGAATTTAGAAGCTTTTAGAATCTGTACGTCAAGAGGAACGAGTAGCTGCCACACGAACTGACCCAAAACCAACTGTTTTTATAAATACATATTTACCTACCAATTTGTTTATATATTTTACTGGTTTGAAGATTGAGTTGGACGTTGAGTTTGGAGTTGAGATAATGGCTGTACCTACTGGGCTTCAATTTGCGGATTGAGTTGGGATTTGGGGTTGGATTAGGATTGAGTGAGCAGTTGAGCTGTGGATTTATTTGTGGGTTTAATAATTGAGGATTGAATTAGGGTTAGCTCGAGTTGAGTTCTTGTAAGCATATAGCCTTTTAGACCATGTTGATGTGGGAGTTGAGATGGTATTAATTTAAGATTTGGGTTGCAGGTCGAGTCGAGATTGAGTTGGATCTAGTCTTGTGGTTAAGTTGGGGTTAAGCTGAGATTGAGTCAGCGGTTCAGTTAGAATTTTTTTTTGGGGGTTGTGTTGAGGGTTGAGTTGGAAGTTAGCATGCGAGATTTTCTGAGTTAGTTTATTTACGGATGTAGCTTTTCAAATCGCGTTCCTGAGGATTAAGTTGGACGTTGAGTTTGGGGTTAGCTGAATTGAGCTGGGGATCGAGTCAGTCGTTGAGCTAAGATTGGGTTGAGTTCATAAACGCATGTAGTTTTCGTACCGCGTTGATTTTGGCTTTGAGTTGAGCGTTGAGTTTGAAGTTTTGCTGATGGTAGAGTTGGTAATTGAGTCGAGGTTGAGCAAGGGATCTGTTGATTTGAGGATTAATTTGATCATTGAGTTGAGGGTTACGATGAGGGCTAAGTTGTTACTGAGTAGAGTGTTGTCTTGGGGATGAGCGATGGGGTTTACTTGGGGGGTTTATTTGGGGTTCATACTAACTCGTTGAACGTTGAGTTTGGGGTTGAGTTAAGGGTCAGTTCGGGGAAGTTCTAATCACCTGGTGAGGTTTTCGGCCTCTTTTATTCTTAATCTTTAATTTTTATTTTGTTTCCATTCATTTTGAAATTTATACTCTTTCTCTCTCTCTCTCTCTCTCTCTTTACACTTTCACTTTATCCCGAAGTGAAAATTATTGACCGTCTTTAATTGTATTTTGTATAAGACAATCCATTAAACGGCAGCTTGAGCTTACGCTTCACACCTCTATATGTGATACTACAACGAGCGACTGAGCGTTCGAACGGTTGTAATCGTTGCAAAGTCTAAGTGGAACGTCACACTGGGAGGTCGTGATTTCTGGCTGAATTGGGGAATATTCTTTGTAAATTCATCTTTGAAAAAATAATCTTATCAAAGAAATTGTCCTAAAGTTCGGTATAAAGAGTATCGATTATAGTTTGTGCTTGTGTGTAAAACTCGCCAATTGCCCACCACAATTTGATGAACTGAGAACTCTGTCTAACTGTTTGTGTTGGTGGTAAGTTTTTCTTCAAAAGGAAAATCTTTAGGGATTAAAAGGAAAAAGCAATTCTGACATCTCTTCAGAGATAATCCACATGTTTACAAATACCATTAACAAATTTATCTGTTATCATTTACAGTTTTCACAAATCAAGATATTGAGAAGGATAATGAAAGTGGACCACCAACGAAACTACCATTAACCGTGATACCATCACCACATCATCAAACAATCGAACGGTTGCCAAGCGGTACAGTTGAAACATTTTTAGTTAGTATACCAACAAATTCCACAGGTCATCATGACATGGTGAAATCCATTGAATCGTATAATGTTATCACATATACGCCGTCTCATCAAGCAGCCAGCCAACAAATTCATTGTATATATCCGGATAATTTTAATCCAATTGGTGGGAAGTTGATCGGTGAAACAAATGAATTTGTAGGAGTTGGCGGATTGGATATTCTACAAGGTGTTGGACAAGGTTAAACTATTTAAACCGAATTTATGTTCCGTTATGTAATTGTGCTAAAAAATGTTTTCTTATTGCCAATTTTAGATAGTATCATCGGGATTCGGCCGAATACAATCGAGACGCCGATTTTATTAAAACAACAGTGTCCGGCCTCACAAGTAATATCACTTCCCGTATTACAACAACATTCAACAATTTCTTTAGCAGCTACCACAACTACATCGACGGTTACAATACAATCAAAAAAACTTCCTGAAATGGTGGTTCCACAATCACAAGTTTCCGGACCCCCACCACCACCCATTATAACAATCACCTCGACCGATGATGAGGATGCCATCGATGGTATGCTCGATCGGATATCACATGATTTAGACTATTTACTAAATCGTACAACTGAAGTACCTGTTCGACGGAGCACGACACAAACCCAAAGTAGTAGTGGCGGTAGTAGTAATTTTAGTCATAACAGTAGTAATAATAATAATAATGATTCATTATCATCCACATCATTACCACAAACCCAGGTCCAAATAGTAAATACGACACATGTAACTGGCCATATAAGTAGTAATCTAAGTGTACATGAAGTGATTATTGAAGAGTCTGAAGAATAATTAAATTAAAATTAAATCTAGTTTTTAATTTAAATAATAAATACAATTTAATATTATTATAAATAAACAAATAATTAGATAGTTAAAAATTCTTTCTATAAATTAATTAATACAAAACCAAATTTTTCTACAAAACAACGAGTAAATTTCAAATATTCTTTGAATAAAAATTAACGCCTGAATTACAAAAAAAAAAAATCCGTCCTTCAAATTTCATATACACACATAGAACAAAATTTAAACAGGATTGAAAATTTATTTATCATTTATTTGAACAAATTCTACAATATCACATTCTGCCAATTTTTAAATAAAAAAATATTTAACCACAATACAATAAAATGGCGTTAATTTTTATTCAAATTATGCGGCGCCATTTTATTTATTATGATCAACACAAAATGGCGCCCCAATTTACCTCCAATAAATTCTAATTTTAGTTTAATCGAAATCGAACCATTTATATTTAAATAAAATAATTTTTAAGTAATTTAATTATAAATAATTATAAATAAATCAAATTAAATTAATTTCTTGTATAATAATAAAATAATTATAAAAAAAACAAAAACAACCTTTCCGCATTGGCCACATAACCTACATAACTTGATTCAAACTTTTGTAAAAAAAAAAAAACATTTTCACAATCGATCACAACCGCATATTCAAAATTGGTGATTAGAAATTTTTTAACGATTTCAAAATTTTAAAAAATTCGGAATCGAAAATTTTCACAATAAACCCCCTGAAAATTGTAAGGAATTTATTGACCGTAGCACCTCTTCAACTTACTGAGCTGCATGCAAGAATACGGCTTCATTCTCAAGTCATTTAAGTATTCGTTTTACCAAATCCTCGTAACTCGGCCTCTCACACACGCAGAAGATTACGACTGCTTCACAGTTCAGTCGATTTTGTCAACATTCAAAAGTCAACCACATAAAGTAACTTGCTGCAGTTGATTAAGCCAACGGCAAGGGCAGCTCATAAAAAAGATCGAAATGTCGAAATGGATGAGTGTTCCAATATTCACCAAGAGGCTACGTACAAAGTGTTTGAGGTGGGTTATGTGATCGTCTTCAAGATCACGCACGAAATTATTCAAAACTGTTCGAAATCGTTTGAAAAATATTTTAAGTTATTCAGAATCATTTCAACCGTAATTTCATATTAGTTAAATCTATTCAATGAATGAAAAAACATCGAAAATAATTTGCGAAACCACGCGACTACCGCACCACCTCTTCTTTCAATATTGTATAACGAGTTAAGCCTTTCGCTCGCGTAATCAGTTTTTTCCGAACCTGCATTTAGCCGAGTGGATAGGTGGTCTCCCGCGAGATGTTACTTTCCTAGCGGTTGGTTGTGAAGCAAATGGTTACCAAAGGTAGCAAAGGTTAAGAAAATCCATTAGGAAGCTAAAAAATCTTGCTGGCTTTAGGTAGACTTAAAGGTTACAGCTCAGCTCCTTCAATATAACGAGGTTACTTCTTTCTGCTTATTTTCTTGCCTGTCAGTTCTAATTTTGATGCTCCCGAGCCCATAACTTGTCTGTTGAAACCTCTTGTGCACTATACAAAGCTGGCGTTCCGGATGAGATTTTCCTACATTCAGGATCATATACTTCATCTCTTCCAAGTGTGCATTGCGTTTGGCGTGGTTCCAGGTTCCACAATCCTTAAGCAAAACTACACTTATTTTTATCCAACAGCCTGGTAGGTTTGATTATACGGATCCTAAGTACCTAATTCCGATCTATTAGTCTGTCTTCAACTTTTCTTAAGACTTTAGAAAGAATCATTATCATCATTATTTGCCAATCCCACTGCTCGGTAACATACAACATGCTTACAGAGTTGGTAAGTGCCTGTAGTTGTCTGTGAAACTGCCCTATAAGACCTTTCACAAGGATTGAAATATTCCTCAATAATAAAGTTTGTAGTGGGTACCTTTAATAGTACTTCGTTTGCTACAATATTATACTAAAGCTTGTACCAATTTCGGTATTGATGGCATAATTGTTTTATGGGTCAAATCTATGCTTAACCCTCGCGTTGTTGAGGTGGAGCTGGATGGTTCATCCGTTTCTGTCAAGGTTGCCAAGCGCTGTCCACACTGTCACTTCTCTGCTGTGGCTTTTCGTGATTGACGAGCTTCTTGTTAAACTGCAACATTCTGGCTTCATTGTCCTAAGCTATGCTCATGATTTGTGGCTTCAGTTTCAGGAAGTTCCTAAATGTCTTATCTAACTTAATGCAACAGGCCCTACTTTTAGTGAAGGGTCTTCCCCAGATAAAACATTTACTTTATCTAATGATGACTGATGTCGAAGTGGCAGGGCATCTTCATTGACCTCTTTGGCTTCGATTGGTTCATCCAGACCAGTAAGCTGTTCTTGAGGCAACGACGTCTTGTAACCGCTTTAGCTCGAACGTGCCCATCAACAAATTCTCATCAATTAACTTGGCACAACGGTACTTCAGCTGATTTGCACGAGCTCAAACGAGGCGATTGTTTTGTCGTTCGACGTCGTAGTTAACAGCTCCTTCACGGCTCTTGATTTTCTCCGGCAGCGGTTCAAACCTACTGTTGCAAAGCACAGATTCAAAATAAATGGCGTCTTCAAAATTGAACTCCTTCCACTTGGGGCCCGTGATGATCGTTGAACTGTTCTTCCATTCTTGAGTTACGCATAACGCCTCGTTAGCACATCAGGAATTTCCGTAAAATACTATCAACGTTCCCTTCCCCTTTTAACTTCTTGAGGCATGTCTTTAAAAGGCCGTTCGACTGTGGGGTTTTGGTGCCGTAGTAATATACTCACCGCCATTTTCATTACACATTATCTTAAAACAGTCGGAAATGAACTTGGGGTGGGCCATTATTACTGATGATGCGTCACAAAGTCTGCAATGACGAGCGAATGTTTCCTGCAGGTTTTCAATGGGTTTTCCAATGTTATACTACTCATATTAAAAACTTCTGGCCAATTGATAAATGCATCGACGATAACTAAGTAGTATCACTTTCGGCATCGGCCACGCTTGTATAGCGTGTATTTGCTTGGTGCCTTCGAAGTGGTTTCACAAATGCCGCATCTTCGGACGTGGGTCTCGATATTGCCATCAATTCGGAGTCAGTAAACCTTGCTTTCTCGCTAACAGTTTCATACTTGCTCTCTCTAGGTGGCTTTACTACTACAGGAAGGCTAAATTAAACTGGAGGGTGCTTGTCATCAAACAGGAATTCGGGCCCTGGTATCCAGAGTCCGCATACTTTGTACTGGTTAACCTATCAGCCATTCATCCTTCGGAATATGCTGTTCTACCTTAGATTAGGGTTTTTTGTCAATGTGTTCTCTTTTAGCGCCGTACTTTAGGCTGTGCAAAAAGGATACATTCTGCTTAGTGGGGTCATTTACCAGTGGTTGCCACGAGGAAGTAACACGTATACTTGCGTATTGTGATCAGGTTACCCATTACACAACTGTACCCATCACGAAGTTGCCTAATACATGACCAGAACAGCTCACGTGATGCGCACTCTACCTGGAAGATTACGGAGTTGGTAGATTAAGCTACTCAACTTTGGTTCCCCGTCCAATAGACGCCAAACCGCCGTTCAATGTGCTAAGTTCATTTAAATTAATTTGTTATTCACTTTGCACTAAATCACCTGGTAACAATCAAATTTTTTTGCCCATTCTCGTATTTTGTTGTCATTTTGGACTATGTTGCACATTTTTATTAACACATAACTGTGCCATTTGGTGAGAAATCTCTTACGAACATCGCCAAAATATATTTCGTATATTTTTCACATCACAATATTTTTTTACAAAAAATTAATAATGCTGTTTACTCGGTGGTAGCAGAACTAAACTTCTTATCGAAAATGGCCCTCTAAATAAAAAATTATTGACATTCCTGCAACTGCAATCTGTAAAGCAAATTTGAATTAGTACGTCCTGAAATTTTGTCCGAAAAATTGTGATCGAATTTGAAACTGTTGGAAACTTTCATACCAACACACATAAAAACTAAATTTTTGTAATTAATCTTGTAATAACTAATTAAAATTGATATTAATGTTTCTTCTTACATTATTATTAAATATACATGAAATGAAATGATGCAAAATATTTTATTAAAAATTTAACAAACTTTTTTTATTTTATTTGAAAAATAATCGAAATAAATATCGGTAAGTTTATTTTCGCTGCGTCTAAATAAAATTCGACCTGTTTCACTATTCGATTTCGACTGTGTGATTCGCCATTCGAACTCTCTTATTCAGCGTTCAGCGTGTACACCAATTTGACAGATTTTTTTTTTTACTAGCCAAACGTCAAATCGTCGAATATTGCTGGTGGTGAGAAAAACAATCAGAAACGATTTGCAATTCATCATCGCAAAAAAATTTAGTTCGTCACATAATTTTATCGAATATTAAAACAATGGATATAGATTTCTCCAAAATAAAACCTGTACCGTACAAAACTAAGGCAGATCAAAAGTTAAAATCAAAAGAGGCAGCCCACCGTTTGAAATTTGGTTCGCCCAAGTTGCGAGATCTATTGCGTGAAAAATGTCGTATCCGGATGAAGGAGTCACGGAATAAAGCATTTAATGATTGTCGACCGATTTTAAGTGATCGTGTAAGATTAGTGATTACCTAAATCTGGCTGGGAGCTTATAAATACTAATGTGTTTTGTCTGTGTGTATGTGTGTGTTTTTATTACAGACTCTTTTCAATCGGATCGTTCGCGAAGAAATCGAGAATACCGTCGAATTTGATATAACCCTGCAGGAACAAATGTACAAAGAACTGATTCAAGATTCTGAGAAATGGTTTGTCGAAGAATTCGAGAAGGAGGAAAAATATTTGATTGAACAGGGTGAACCGCATATAATGGTATGTCCTGTGTGCCAATCATCGAATTTAGAATGTGATAAAATGATTATTTCGTGTAAATGCGGTGTCTAGTAAGTTACGCAAATCCTCGGCGGGAGAGAGTTTGATTTAATAATTTTTTTTGTATCCCCGCGATTTCAGTCTAGATGGAAAACAAGGCCTTGAATACCTGTCGAAAGCGCTTAACGAGACAATACGAAAACATGAGCTAAACGTTTGCGATAAAAACGTTATATTCATCCCGGAACCGAAACTAGACCAGGAAATTCAGTCACTACTTGGATTTTGTGAAGATTGCGATTTTATGGCCCAAATTTTAAATTAAACTAAACGGAAAAGAACAAGAAAAAAAATCATACATTTTTAAGTTATAATCTGAACACATAGATGTCACACTATACCCTCAAAATCAATTTCATTCATTTTTTATTTTATTTTTGTGATTCGTCGCCATTTTGAAAATGAGTACAATAAACGTCACTTTTTAGAACAGCTGTGAACAATTCCTTACGACTTTTTTTTTTGTATTTTGTGTGTGTTGTGATTGGAAAAATATTTTTTTAATTAATTTGTTCGCTTCAAAAATCAATTATCAATCCAAATAAAAATGACTAATTTAACATTATCTTGTTTTCAATATATAACTTTTGTATTAATTGGGATTTGCAATCGTTAGTTTTGGTTTTGTGTCTAATGTGTGGCCCAAAATCTTGTGTAAGTGTCTCGTCGACTTGTTATCACCAAAAGAAAAAAAAGTGAATGCATATACATAGGTATATGTGTTTGTTTGTGTGTGTGAAGCTAACAAAAAATTAATAAATTTAATTAATTAAATTTCATATTATTATGATATATTAGTGCTATATATTATATTTAAGTATATTATTTTGTGCGTTTAGTGTATAAAAATCATAAAGATAAAATATTATTGTTGTTTGTTGTGTTGTGTGTCTGTGAAGTGCTCGTCGTCTCTTTGCCACTGCAATGACCCAAAGCATGTCAAAACAACATCCATTGATGATGTGCACGGACTCCAATGATCACAGTGATATTGATGGGTTGGATATTAATGGGATTGATAGTAAACGTGGTGGACGTGAAACCATTCATTCGGGACAATTTATGGTATCAAGTTTTGAGACTGAAACAAAAGAGGATGAAGACGAGAAAATACCAATTCCGGATGATCCTTATGAACCGATTAACAAAGAAATTGAAACGTTACAGAATTCCATCATATCCAGCACCGGTATCCAGAAGTATACACCAAAGCATACGAATATCAATAATACTCAGCTGATGATTGAAACTTCATTGTCGAAGCTGTTCAATTGTATGCAGTTAACATACAAGTAAGTGAAAAAATTATGTAACATCGTTTTGGGGAAATTATTTGGCAAAATTACATTTTTTGTGAGGTGACCTTGAAAATGTGATAATTACTCCAATGTCGATCGTTGGGTATTGATTTGGACGATTCCTTGTAACATGTACATAAAGAAAATACTTAAGTATCGTGACCTACTTAGCTTTATTGGTGCTTGATAAATCATCAATAAAATTCGTTTACTTGTAGGCGCACCGAATTCTATAATTTAACCAACAAAATTAGGGCGAGGCAGGAGGTTGATTTTATCCTGTGGGTTGACAAATCAAACTATACTGAGCCCAAAGTTTTTCTGGGTTGCTTTTCAGTTTCAGCTAAAATTACCAAATATTGGGTGTTGGGAAAGAAGAGTTGATCCGGTTTCTTGGCGACTCTGTCTGAGAAGACCAAGATGCATGATTGTCGTTAGGCGACTCTAAATGGTTGGCAGGCAACCAAACCATCCCAGCTCTCAAATCCGGTTAGATTGAAAGTTGGGACAACCTTAAACAAAAAAGTGATTAGACCGTTGGGATGAAACGTCTTTCACGACAGGTTCAAATGGTATTGACTCATCTTAACTTCCTTTTTAGAATATGATTTGGAACATCTTCGCCAGGGCTTTGAAATGTCCTTTGAGTTGCGAACATCTTGGTAAATTTATTAATTCGAATACTTAAGTAATACATACTTATATAAATAATTTCTAGAATTTTAGGGTTTATATTTTTTTACAAGCATTTAAAAACTTCATAAATTTTAATCGTGGTATAATTAGCAACTCAGTCGCTGCAGTATGTATTTCTTAATCATCATCATCAGATAGAAGTTGAATTTGCCAACTCTTAATAATTTCGCCTTCTTCGTAAAAATAATTATCTGGCTCTGTTATCCGGAATAACGTAATGTTTGAAATTCCATAATTTTCGAATTTAAATAATTTTAAAATTCCTAGAATTTCAAACATGTTGGATTTTCAAGGTTTTCATCTAATTAAAGAATTAACGATTCACGAATTCTATAAAGTTTAACAAATTTAAAATGGGTTGGTATCGTTATCCAAAATAAAATAATCCCAAAAAAAAAAAATGGAAAATCCTCAAAAATCAAGTTTTTTAAATAAAACAAATTTTTCAAATATTATTATGATATAATTTACCCTATTAAGGTAATCGGCCAGGATGACATGAAATTGAGAGAGTTAACAAAATTTTAATGGGGTCTTCTTTTTCGATGGATCAATTTACTTTGTATTTTTCGGTATTATTTTTGGGGGGATTTTTTCGATCGGGAGTATTTTGGTATCCCCAGATTATCTCTGGGCGTTCTTTTAAATGGGACAGAGACAAAAGCCCGATAATCAAAATGCCGAGGGTACAAAATTCAGAAGATTTAAAAAATTCTGAAAGTACAAAATCCTGATGATACATCCATAAGGGATACTAACAAATTCCCGAACGAAAAAATCCCCCAAAAAAATACCGAAAAATACAAAGTACACTGCCCCATGGAAAAGAAAGACACCATTACATTTTTGCTAACTACAATATTAAAACAAGAGGAATTTACATAATTTCATGTCAATCTTGCGCGGAAAGGACCATTGGTACACGGCTTTGTGGAGTTTTTTATTTTAGTATGTGAATAATTATTAAAAAAACGTAAATTTTTCAAAAATGCTCCAATCTCTATGAATGTTAGGTTAGGTTAGGTTATGGTGGCTGTCCTATGAGACCGGCATAGATACAAATATGGTCCGTAGCCATACCAAATACAATTTTTGTCGGTTCTACTCACTGAACCGTCCAGACCTTTCAACGAAGCGTTCCAGGTCGCTCAGGAGAGGAGCTCCTAAAATTTTTCATCTGCTTAACACTAGACGGGGATAAGTGCAGAGTAAAAGGAGTACTAACTACTTCTACAGTAATTATTCGAGAAGACTCCTAGTCTCCGCGCATGCTCACGTATAAGACAGTGTCCTGTAAAAACCCCCACGACCATACTAGTATTGCGACGCTGAAGTGTTAACAGCTGTCCAGCTTTTGCCAGATCTAGTTTTGGCCAAATCTGCCTAGTTATAATACACGAGGTACCGTTGGACCATCTATATGTAGTTGCTACTCTGCTAGTTTCTTTCTGAATCAAGAGTTTGCATGTAGCGAGTGGAATTTCAACATTTACCTCACTTGGTAAAACGAGGCAATTTGTACCCTGCCGAGCGAGTTCATCTATCTTTTCATTCCTCGAAACACTGAATTGCTATGGCACCCAGATTAAGTGGATGTTGAGTTGATCTGCCATCTCGTTAAGAGATGAGAGACAGCTCTGGGCTATCTTCGACGTAAGGAAATAAGCCCGCAGCTTTTTAATAGCGGACTGACTGTCCATAAAAATGCAAATATCCCTTACATATGCATATTACATTATACCTCAACCAATCCACGACCTCCATTATGGCAATTAATTCAGCCTGAAAAACGCTGAGAGGTTCACAATTAGTTTCTCACGGAAAACACTCCAACCGAACCAGCCCTACCATCCATTTTTGAACCATCCGTGAAGAAGTGTAAAACTTCAGGATTCAAATCTCTTCACTCAGCCAGTCCTTTCTGGAGGGAATATCGGATGAAACCTTTCCTCAAAAGATGGTAATGAAATCATATAATCGGTGGTACCAGAGATGTCTCTATTACACAAAATAGATGAGTGATTATGGGTTCGAGATGAAAAAGAACCTCCAATGCCTGAGTGGGTGTACTCCTGAATGCACCACTAATACACAAGGTGGAAGTTCTCTGAATTTTCATCAGCAACTTCTTTCTGGCCACCAAACAACAATCCCATATAAAACTATGGGCCTTATCACTGAGGTATAGAGCCATTGTACGATGTGGGGCTCAAGACCCCATCTTAGCCCCATTAGCCTTCTTTACTCTTTCTAAAATATTAGCCTTCCAGCTAAGTTTGCTATCCAAAACAACACCCAGGTGTTTCGCTTTATCGTAAAGGTCAAGCTAAAAACAGCTAAGTTTGTATTTCCTAGAGAAGAGGACCAGCTCAGTTTTACGTGAATTAACATTTAGTCCACAACTGTTGGCCCATTTAGAAAGAAAACTAAGCGCGCTTTGTATGCGCTCTCTTAAGGCACAAGCATACTTACCAAAGGCACCAGTAGCAACATCAACCGCATAAACAATCATCTTAACATTTTGCTCCTCCAGGTCCAGTAACAGGTCATTTATGACCAAGTTCCAAAGAGAGGGAGGCAAGAGTTCACTTGCGGTGTGCCCACACCTACAAATCTGCTAATGGAGGATGCGCCAAGATTAGCCTTCACAATCCTGCCTCTTAGCATTTGATCTATCCAGCCAACGAGCGATTCATCTACCCAGACTCGACAAGGCCTGAGTAGTTGCCACCGGTTTAACGTTGCTAAAGGCACCTTCTATATCCAGAAAGATTACCAAGGAGTATTCCTTAAATTATAGCGATTTCTCAAGAGGACAAATCAGGAAGTGTACAACGGTTTCTACCGATCTCCCTCTACAGTACGCATGTTGAGATTTCGACAACCTAGCCGGTCTAATAGAGCCTTTAATGTGAGCTTCTATTTATCTTTCCAGTATCTTTAATAGAAAAGAGCATAAGCTTATAGGCCTAAGGTCTTTGGGATGGCAATGAAGGCTTTTTTCCGTCTTAGGTATAAATATTACGATTACCTCAGTCCATTTCCTAGGAATGTGACAAAATTCCAGGCTGCCTCTGAAGATAACTTCCAGCCATGGTAGAGCCAAATCATTGGCTTGCGGAACATCCGCAGGAGTTATGCCATCAGATCCAGTTGACTTGTACGAATTAAAGCTGTTAATTGCCCAAACTAACTTCCTCCTGTTTATTATTTGACTTCCAATGCCTGAACAGATAAAAGCATTCGGCACTTTAGGCACCAGTTCGGAGCACCCCGGTAAGTGGGTTATCAGTAGTAACTCCAAATATTCAGCACTAGTTGTGGTCCAAGAACCATCCGGTCGCTGGAGATGACTCGGGATGATTGGACTTGAAGCCAGTACTTTCCGTAGCCTCGCAGCCTCCGACGACTCCTGTATTTTACTACAGTGGAGTCTCCAGGTACTTATTTTGGCACTTCTTATTTCCCACTTATTTCACTTATGTTCTGAGGACTTCCTTATAGCAGTCCCAATCCGCAGCAGTTCTTGTTTTCTTGGCTTGATGGCCTTTGTTTACCCAAAGCTCTACTCAGAGGAGATGCTCGCAACATAGCTACATGAAAAGTATCAGATAGCTTGTCTACTAAATCATCCAACTCTTGTTTAGATTCAAGGGATTTTGGAACCGGTACTGGCAATGAATTACCTAGAATGGTTCTGAAGGTATCCCAGTCGGTTTTCCTACTGTTTTTAAACATAGCCCTATTTGTGGCTTCTGTAACCAGTTCATATTGAAGATAATAGTGATCAGAAAAAAATAATCATCAGACATATCCTTAATATAATCTGAGAAAAGCGTGATATCAGCATCTCTTGTCGGTTTCTAGTTATAAAAGTGGGCTTACACCCAAAATTACATATTTGAAGGTTAGTACTAAGAATAAAATAAAGCAGTAAGTAACTCACCTCTCTCGTTTATACCCATACTGCCCCATATTGTGTAGTATTCGTTCACATCACTGCCCATGATTCCAATTTTTCTCTTTTGAGCATCAATTAAAGCACCTTTAAAATTGCAGGTGGTATGTCTCACCTTCAGAGGCTAGATAGGCTGAAATAAGCCAGAAATTTAAACTATCAATTTCAATGCCAGCCGCCACTACATCTGAGTTACTATAATTAAACAGCACAAACAAGTTTAGATTATTATATGTACATTTTAAATAACTCTTGGGTTAGGGTACGGCAGGGGGGAGGGATTTTGATATTTCTACTTTTTTGGTAGTTATATGAGAAATGATTTTCCTCTTCATTTTTTCTGATTCAGTCCAAAAATGTTGTGAATGCCATTATTGTTAATCTATTTTGTCTATAAAATGCCGAAAGAATTTTCTTTGATTTTAATACAGTCAAAATTCTCTGTCTATTATTTGTATGGGTATAAAACAAATGAGGATTTCGTTGAATTTTTGATTTAACTAATATAATTCGCTAGGTCAGTACGTTGTTGCCTCTTACTTAATATATGAAGTTAGAATTGTATTTTGTAGTTTGGTCGTAGCAACCTGAAGAGTAGACCGAACTTTTGTTCGTACGAACTTTTCAGTACGAAATCAAACTACCACATAGAGAACTCAAGGAGGGTTCTCATTTTTTGTTATTCAGGGTCGATACATTTTGTATGACTCTTGGATTAGAGTACGGGGGATTTTGATATTTATACTTTTTTGGTAGTAGTGAGCAAAACGGAAGGAAAATATATTCCTATTCTATTCAATAGATCGATTCTTTAATTTTTTTTTTTTATTTTTCGCTCACTATTCATTTATTATTGAATGCCACAATATAATTCATGAATTTTTAGTTTATTGTTAAAAATGGGAGAAACGAGAATTGAAAAATTATTTATACGGAACAAAGTGAATACAACAAGCTGATTAGTAGTAGCTTTTAACGCTGAAAGATACTGTAATGAAAGCGTGCCCACTACACTGCTCTTGAGGGCTACTGGGACCCTTACTATTATTTCTACATATGAGAAGGGTACTTGGTTCAAGAGACGGTGAGAGCTCTTAGTGGATAGAATCATATATCTCTAAATCTTCTCTTGCTTCTATACGATACACAACTAGGCCTGGAACTGGGCACACATGTGGAAGCCTGGGAAGCGACTTCTATCATCGAGGTTTATGTACACAACCTTCAAAATTAAACATAAGAACACCAAGATATGCACATAATATATTCTCAGAACGCTGTACTGCTAGTCTTTGCAACTTCAGTTTTTAATCCTAAATAAATCTGGCGCTGCTACTGTTACCCAACTAGCCGATTGCATTTTGATTTAGAGTACTTGAAATCAAGTTATTTCTCATTTTCATTTGTCATAAAATCAGATTTCGGCGGCTGAACACAGAAAATAAAGCTACTTTTTTATGGTCTCCGACACTCATGCACCCTTGTATAAAAGAAAGAGTCATGACCCTATCATTGCTTAATCCGAGAGCCATCTAGCTAACTGCATTAGTTCTCAGGGACCCTTCCACTGGGATGAGAAAAGCCAAAAAAGTCCTACATTTGAGAGAGGCACCCAAGATAAACCGTCCATCTTTAAAATTACGGACTTACTTGGTATTTAACAGAATACGGTCCTTTTAATTTAATTTAATTTAATTGCTCAAAACGAGCAAGCGAGTCTCCAAAACAAGTGGACGTGAAAATTTCTATCAGCAAAATAAAAAATAAAAAATAAAAATTTTTAATATTCGGCTAAAAGATAAATGTTTTTATAAAATAGTGATGGAATATGCAAGTGTGGAGTGTGTGTGTGTGTTAGTAAGGGGAGATATGAAATAGTTGACGTAGCTTGTGCAGGTTTCTGTAACAGGAAATACCACAGGAAATGTGTGTAATTATCGGAATATGATACAACATTAGTTCTAAAAAATAAATGTATTAAATTTATTTGTGATGGTTGTGCTAATAAATACGTGATAATAAAAACTGATTATGAAAACGTGCTAAAAGGTCTTAAAAATCAAAAGATCGATATTGTATGAATAAAATGTTTGAAGATAACATGGAAGAGGTTGTACGAAAGGTGATTGATGGGATACAATGTGATATGAAAGTAGTAAAGCAACATGTGATATTAAGAGGTGACGGTAATAGTAAGGAAAGTTATGCGGATGTATTGAAAGTACGAAAGGATATTCCAGTGCTCATTATTAACCTGAAGGAATGTGAGAAGGAAATTTTTTCGGAGAATACTAAAAAGAGGCTGAAGGAGGCAGTGGACGTTGTGAGCTTGGGAATCGTAATAGAAAAGGTGCAGAGTATAAGTAAAGGAGGGGTAGTAGTTGAATATAGAGGGCCGGAAGATGTGCAGAAACTAAAAGAGATGAAGGAGGTATTCATGGCAAAGAAGTTCGTGTTAGAGATACTGAGAGCTAAAAATTCTATGGTGAAGTTGCAGCAAATCAAGGAGGATGCTGATGTGAACCAGGCAGAGCTGGTGGAGGCCATAGTGATACAAAATAGGCTGGATAGGGAGAAGGGCGGTTTTTGCTTAAGGGTAGTGAAAGTGGTGGAGAATAAATAATTTCGGGATATAGACTTGGTTCTGGAAGTTGATCCGGGTACGCATAAATGGATGTTGAGTAAGGGAGTGGTATACTGCAAGTGGAGCTGTGCCAAGTTAAAGGACTATGTGTTTGTGAGAAGGTCCTATAATTGTTTAAGCCTAAGGTATTTGGTCAGAGAGTGTCCTATGAAAGGGAAACCATTTTGTTGGATGTGTGGAAAAGAGGTTCAGGCGAGTAATTGTGGCGGGGAGCCTAAGTGCGTAAACCGTGCGGAGGCGGCGGTGAAAATGAATCTTAATGTTGATTACAAACACCCAGCATGGAATGATAAGTGTTCAGCATATGTAGCGAGAATGAGGAGAGTGGTGAAGATGACAGCGAATTCAGATTGACGGCGAATGGGGTGGCAGGTGGGCATCTAATGCTTGTTAATACGGCAAGCATATTAAGTAGTTTGGATGAAATTGTAAAGGTTGTGAGAGTGCCGCTATCTGCATCTATCGCTTAACCTGGAATGCCGATTTTGGCTGAAGTTAACTATAATGACACGTTATTTATTTATTATCACATTCACAACTCTAGCGGTATTCGTTCAAAATTGCCTGAAATGCATTTATCGGTGTTGGAAAATGATTATGATGTCATTTGTGTCGCAGAAACATGGCTGACTGGTTCGCACAATTCCGATCGTTATTCGGAGAGTGAATCGCTGGCGAGAAGTGGCGGACTTGTAATAGCGGTCTCGAAAAATATACGTGCCAATATTATTGTCCTGGAGAGTAACGGGCTGGAGACTTTAGTTGCTAAACTTGCTTTCAAGGGTAAGCTGGTGTTGATAGTAAGTGTTTATATTCCATGTGGGACCTCAGCTTATATGTACGGAGAGTTTTCTGCGTGTTTCTAAAACCAACTAGCTGCTGAATTCGATTCTATGATGATTCTTCTGCAATTAAATGGTGATTTAATCTCAGGCCTTGTGATGGATTCTATCTGTTCTCTTGGACTAAGACAGATTAACAAAATTGAGAATCAGAGCAGCAATATCCTTAATCTAGTGTTCATACCATTGGAATTACATGGCACAATCATTGCTTGTGATGATCTAGGCAGATCTTCGAATATTTTTCATACACCACTACATAGTACATAAGTATCCAATTAACTTTTGAGAATTGGGTTAATGTTAACATTAATTTTAGTTCTAGTGCGTCTTTTAACTTTAAAAAGGGAGACAATATTAATTGGGATTAATATAAGACAGATAGTTTGGATACTTATATTGATTAGTTTTATAAAATAACGAACTCGGCAATTGAACAATTTATTCCTCGGTCGCCTGTAGTTTTGTCAGCAGGTGAGCCGTGGTTTAATCGTCGCCTGTCAGGCTTAACAAATTAGAAATCTAAAGGTCATAAAAGGTATAAATTGAATCCATCCGTCGTAAATTATGAATTATTTAGTGCTCTTAGAGCTCAATTTAAACTTTTAAATCGTTTCTTGTATAATTCATATATTGTTGAAATTGCATCGAATATTACAATCAATCCTAAATGTTTCTGCACCTATGTTGATTCGAAACGGAGCTGTAGAGGTATTCCTTCGCAAATGTCTCAATTTTGTGACTGTTAGTGATCCAAATGTGTATGTCACATCTTCGAATGATGATTTCGACTTTAAATTTAGCAATAATTCTAACATTCAAATTCAGTTTGCCACCGATGAAGTTCTGCAGGGATTATTGAATGTTAATGTGAGTATGAGTAGTATATTGACAGATGTATCAGCAATGCTAATTCAATGTTAGGGTTTTTATTTCGTTTCTCAAAAGATTTTCATGATCCGTATGCTCTAAAAGTCCTTTTTGTGTCATTGGTTCGTTCGCACTTGGAATATGCCTCAATTGTCTGGATTTCGTACTATAACAATTCCTCTAGCCGTGTAGAATCAATTCAGAAGCGATTTCTGATGTTTGCCTTAAGGCGACTGCCTCGGAAGGCAAACGCTCTTAAGTATGTTAGGCCGTTGCCTGTTACTGAATATTGAACCATTGTGCGTCCGTAGGTAATTTTCATACGCACTTTTCGCGCCCGATGTTATAATGGGCCGAATTGATAGTTCATAACTACTGTCGTTGTATTCATTACTAGTCCCGTGCGATCATTCAGGCACCGAGGCCTTGAGATTAGTCTCCGCTTCCATCGGTCGAATTTTGGTATGTTGGATCCATGTCGTATATTTAATAATGTTTCTGCTGTGTTCGATTTTAATTTGTCTAGAAACGAATTTAAAAGTGTTGTTAAGAAATTTTATAATTTGTATTGATTTCATGTTTCCTTTTTTATAATTACCAGATGTACATTGGTGCTGTTGGCTAATAAATAAATAAATAAAATAATGAATGGGGAGGTCTCCGGCAGACCGTTGCAGATTCTGTAACATGATAAAGGAGGCATCAGAGTATATACTATTCAAGTGGGATGCTTCTTAAAAATTTTAAATTTCTCAATACATACACAATTCCATGGAGTAATGCTTTACTAAAAATTCGAACCTTCACTTCACTTGACAATCTACACAGACTTGATCACAGTGCACATAACTCGGTGGGTGCGACCCTTAAAAAAACTTTACAAAATCCTCTAGTGTTTCAGATAAAGACGAAAAGTTAGGTGAATATGGCATGCGATCCGCCAGAGACTTATGTCAATGACCGCCTTAATAAACCTGATGGTATTTGACGGAGGAACTTTGGAGGTTGCATATAAGCCAAACAATTTAATAAATCTCTTCGCCCTTTCTTTGGAATACATTTGTTATTCGTCATCGAATCAATGTTCAACGAAATAAAGACCAAATATGTAAATTCAATATGAGAACGATTCCTAATTTATTCAAAATTCTAAAATTATCAAAAATTTGCAAAATTTTGAGCAGGCATCGAATATTTAAAATACAATACATTAAGTACAAGCCAAACAATATAAAAATTAACCCATACTCCTACAAAATAGCAAGTCAACAGCAGTAAATGTTTTTAGCATTGTCGTGCCCCAAATTTATTCAGCCAAACACCAAACTTACGTAAATTTAAATATAAATAATAATAAAACTCAAAATATCATCATGCCCCATCGTACAGACTAAAAATAAACTCACGAATTCAACGTACTTATTACATACAATACAAACAAAAATTCAAACTTATTAGCAATTTGGAGGCAACGACATACATATACATATTTATATATAAACGGGGGCTTGATTATTTTATTATGATTAAGTATATGCATGCATATTATTTATTGGCAAATTCTGCTATACTTAAGTGTATTATCTTATTTTTGATATTTTTATATTTACTTAATACTAAAATAAAATTAAGAAGAAAATAAATATTTCGAATTTGCGGTTTATTTATAGACCAAACTATAAAATTCGAATCGATTCGTGTTCTGGAATTTTGTTTACTCTTTCATATTTACCAGATTTGGATGCTTATAATGTTTATTTAAAAGTGGAACAAAATTTCATATTGTTTGCGATAAGATTATATTGACGACATTATGACTACATTGTCGCAATAAATTAGAAGAGGAATAGGTATATTGTTGCAAATGTTTGCTTCTATTAAAAGATTTTATGCGTTATTCTTGTTTTTTTTTATATCTGTTGATGTTTTGCGCCGCGATAACCCACATAATGATCATCATCATTTCTAATTTCAGCAAAAAAAAAAAACCGTGCTTGGCATCTTATCATTTCTATTTGTATATTATGATTTGTGTCTAACTACAATATTTGAAAACATTGCAAATTTGTATTGATTCGCACAACAATCAAGCGAATACCAGTTGTGAGGTCTTACCAAATAATACGAATTAGTATGGATTTTAACAATTACTCCTAATAAACAGTGAATCAGTTTTTTATCGTTATACTAAATAACGTGACTCATTTTCGTGATTGTTTTAAAATTTAATTACGTTGATCTACCCAAAAAATACACCTTGTCGTGCGGAAATCAATTTTTCATAATAATCACGAACTATACATTCACAAAAAAAAAAAAAAAATCTTATCGCAAATATTAAACAGATTATTTAAGCAGCTCGTTGAAATTATCGCTTTTACTTAGAATTTAACACAAATTTAGAAAAAAAAAAAACCGAATGAAAATAAAACGGAATCAAAGATAGGCGCCAAACACAAAATAGGGCCAAAGGATTGTTTCCCTTAAAGTGTGTGCTACTCGTGTTGCTACTGTGCGTAAAACTATTTTGCGCTCATCTGCGTAAAAAATACTGTTTTACAAAATACAAATGCGTTTAAAGCATGGGTTCTTAAACTTATCTGGGCGCGTCACCTAAAAATTTAGAAATATAGATTTTGATCTCGCGTCACAAATTAAATATCTGTAAATTTATTCTATTTATAATACATATTATAGGGGAGAGTCTCCGGCTGTGGGCATCCCTGCATAACTTTTGACAGAATGCAAATATGGCTGATCTGACTTTTGTCGTACTTGTATTTTAACAGTACGCAGTTTTCTAGGTAATATCGAAGTGAATGGACGAGCTTGTTCATTTGCTGCGATCACATTAAAGAAAAAGTCCGTAAAAATTAACGCAATTAACGCGGAAAATTACAATTCCAATATTTTAAAAGTGCGATAAATCAAAGTGAATAATCTCAAACAGGTAAGTGTTATCGATATGTCTACAGTATTTTCGTTGTGATTTGGGATGTGATTTGATTTATATCAAAATCATGACGCATCACATTTTTTTTTTGGTTACTCCGAGAATGGTCGTGATTTCCGGTTGTGGGCACTTAAATGTAACCGGTTGTAGGCGCTCTCTTTTTTCATTTAAAGCGTCCGTTTCCCCTCCCCCCTCCCCCCAAAGAAGAGTAAAAAAAGAAGTCAACCCGTCGGCCAAACGCTTTAAAAAAAAAGAACGCTCCATCACCTGATGTTGGTATCGATTTTGCATCATCTGTTTGAAGCTTCTGCCATCAAAGTTGACTGAAGTTGAATAATTGTTTAAAAAGCTTTTTTTGTTATGTTTGCCACTGAAGGCCTTTAAAATTAATAAACCGAGAAATTCTTTCAAATTAGGTGCGTTTTCCTTAAAATATTCCCATTTTCAGCGAATTTTCGAAGGGTGCCCACAACCGGTTACGATTTTTTTGTTTGCCAAAAAAGATGACTTAACAAAATTGGTCGTGAAATTTTTATAGTTGAAGGAATCAATGTAGTTACTTTTAGCAAACAGTTAGCTAATGCCTCTACCTTTCCATTGACATGTATATCTCCGCATAATATGAACTCAAAGGAAAATTATGGGTCAAAAACAAAACTGTGCCCACAACCGGAGACTCTCCCTTATATTTCTGTAATACATAACAAGCAAATTTTGCATAATTCAGTAGGACTTAAATAAAATAAAATAGTTTAATATTATTAAACATATTTCATTTAATATTTATTTATTTTTCATTATTCATTCAATGTGTTATTGCTCTTTTAAGGAGCATAGATCGAATTGTGGGTTAGTTGATGAAAGTGATATTCGTAAATCATGTTCAACCGTTGATAAGCGGGATCTATATACACTTTATATAAGTTATTGCAGAAAAACCCGATTCGCATAAATACGTTGAACCAAATGGCAATCGCAATAGTATAATGTTGAGCTGTACTTGACAAGACTATAGATATTCGGTGCAAACAGAAACCCAAAATTCGGTAAAACTTTGATTTCTGAATTGACTCTGGCGGTCACTCGATTGCAAAATATATTCTTCTTGAGCGGATAATGAAAAATGATCCGGAGCAGCATGAATATTAAAAGGTTGTCTGATCCAAACATATTTTTTAACATCACAATCAGTAGGAAAGTTTTTTTCGTAGTTTTGTTCAAGAGCCGAAAGATGATTTATTATTATTGTTTGAATTATTTGTAGCTTCATTATTTTTAAAAAAAAATCACATTTGCATTTGCAGGGACAACGATTTTTGCGAAGATCTATGATCTATCCAACTAAATTTCTGAAGCAATTAAATATAAGCCACATCTTTGAGTCGAAGTCGAAACAATCTTGAAATGGAAAACATACTACCATAGACTAAAGTAATATTATAGAGACGTCTTAATACGAATAAAAAAATGTCCCAAAATTGGCATACATACACAAAGGGCTGTAACACAAAACCTACACATTTTTTTCTCATTCTGTTTATTTTATGATTGAACTTTGCTTTTGCTTTTGGTATAGAAAGTACACTCAAGTCCATTTTTGTTTTCCATTTGGCTTTTTTTTGTTAATTCCACTAAAGATTACTACTTATTGGCGCCCGCTATGATATGGATTGGCACTCGGTAATTGGATCTTTTTTTATTCGTATTAAGACGTCTCTATAATATTACTTTAGTCTATGATACTACGCTTTTCATTAGACACCACACAAATAAACAAATGGTTGCGACAACTACTGAATTATGAATTATCACGATATCAAAGTACATACTAATAAGTTGAACATTTTTATTGAATGCCGGCATTTTTTTTATTTGTTCATATTTGGAAACAAATTATTGTGTGATTTAAAATATTTCAGATGACGCCTTTAAAATTTTACTGCAAAATTTATAATTCTTTGATCCAACAAATTAAAAATAATCGGCAAAACTAATTTATGTAAAACAAAAAATTGAAAATCAAAATATCTGATTTAAATCAAAAAAATCAAATGATTTGTTGTTTTTTTTTTTAAAAATGTGTACCTACATGTATTTTCCCACCCTGTCTGAGATAATGGAATTATGACAAAATACATCAAACTCTGACCGATATATCAATTTCTGACACTATGTGGCAAATTCTGAGATGGTTTATCGAATTCTGACGTGATGTTTCGAATTCCGACATAATACATATCTCCACCTTACAATTACAAAGTTCTATCTGACAATTTTCATTTTTTCGAAATTAATTTCGATTTTCTCATTTTTCGTAGCTTTATGCCGAGTTCGCGACACTATTCTGCTGAAAAATTTTCAGCAGGCAAAAATTTAATCCAATCGTCTCGTAGTCTATTTCGTAAACAAATTTCCCGTTCCGAATAAAATCATGTCGATTATAGAATCCGCGGTTGCGGATCAATCGCGGATCGAAAACTGCATATAAAAAAATAGGAAACAATTGGTGTAAATCAAAGTATCCTGGAAAACTTCTATTAATTTACATGTGATTTACATTTTTTGATTCCCCGTACAAACGAAATATTTTTATTGCGGATCTAAATAGTATATTATTCAACGAGCATATAATGATAGCTGTTATTCACGAAGATGAAGTTTGCCGACACGAGCCGATAGGCGACCCAGTTGTACAATGCAGCAATGCAGCGCTCAATGAGCGCATAAACACCAATCAATTTGAGCGCTCAATTTTGCATTCAAATTGATGCACCTAATGTCACTTTAATCGGACTTATTATTCGGGTTTAAACGATACAACGATCAATTTCTCTGCTATTGACCGATAGGTGTTCATTTATTCATTTAATATTGTTTAGATGTTTGGTTGTAGATGCCACCAATAATAAATAAAAATAATTTTTGCATTTTATGTTATAATAAATTATTTTATTTAGTTATTTGTTAATACATTATAATTAGCTAATATTTAATTTTATTTTCTTAATTTTTTTTATTTTGGTAGTTGACCATGTCCAAATTTTATTATAACATTTTTAAGTATTATTAAGTACATATTTTAATTTTTGTGAAACGGTAAAACAAATATTATAAATAAAGATTTACACTTTAATCAACAGCTAAAAAATGTAAATAATTCAAAAATCACAGCTGTTAATTATAAAAATAAATTCAGTTTAAAAACTCGCACATAATTTATACACTTTTGACCTTGTGTGTATTACACACTTAATTATCAACGAGTTGAAGTAAAAACATCAAAATTGCAAAAAATCAAATAACTCTCCTTCAACAAATTCTATTTAATTATTAAAAATATATTTCCAAAGTATTTAAAATTTAAAGGGAATTTCAAAATAAATCATTTGTGATGAATGAAATAATACAATAAACAAAATCTAATTGGAATGAAATTTGACAAAATGCATGTAGTTACGCTATTCCCCAATTGGTGCGCTTAATATAAAACGAAAACCGAAGTAAAATATGTTTTTTCTCACTTTCGCTCATAGTATGTATTTTTGCTATTTCATTCTGCTCTCAGTCTTTGTACAACTGGGGAGTGTCGTAAATCATCTGAGTGAATAACAGCCATTATATGCGAGTAGAATACGATACTTTGTCCACGACCGACAAATATCATTAAGTTTTATAATCAAATCCTTTAAATACTCTTCAAATAATTTTCGTCGATATTTTGACGTCACAGTTTAATAATAATGAAAATGGCAAGTGACTACTAGATAAAATTTCAAAAATTAAATAATTTACTTGAAAATATTGTATAATGAAAGAAGGGACTACTAGATAAACTAGCAGTGAATAATGGATATCATTATAAGTGATGAAACAAACGTATAATGTACATATTATACGTTAGTCGTGGACAAACAATTTTTTTTGACGAATTGTAAAAATATCCTAAGGAATTTCAATGAAACTATGATATAAAATTATTGTTTCCTATTTTTTTTTATATGCAGTTTTCGATCCGCGATTGATCCGCAACCGCGGATTCTATAATCGACATGATTTATTTTTAAATCGCAGAGAAATTTTCAGAAGCGGTACCAAACTAATAAAATAAAATTGTCAAATTTTAAGAAGGGATACCAAAATTGACAAATTAAATGTTGCTTATAATTTTGCTCATTCTCATTTTTGCTACACACAAAAAAATAAAAGGTCACCACAACACCGAATCGGTGTTACATAGTGTCCCACCGATCGGATATTTATAATTTGAATCCAATCGGATATTATAATAAAAATGGCATAAAATACATTTGGATAAAAACTTTTACACCGCATAAAACCCAAACAGGAACATTCATCTTTAGGAAAACACCTAGAGGTGCATTTTATTAAATCCAAAAGGAGTTTTTATAAAAATTTATCTTTTCGGATAGATAACAATATTTATCAATCATTTATAAATATTTTAGAAAAATAAAATATTTTTTCGGATAAAAAACCAATTAACACCGCACATTTTTTGATTGTATGGTTTTTATCCCATTGGTATTTTATTTTAATGTATATGATTTTAATATGTTCCGAAGATTGTAAGAGAATTGAATCTTCTCATCAGGCCGCTGCGACTAGACTGATTGTATCACAATTTAAATTCTATTATACAGAAGGAATATGCATGTTGTTTTAGCGAATTTAACTAATACAGCCAAAATCTCTTACAATTTTACTTTTTCACGAAAACTCCAAACGGTGTAAATATTTACTCCTGTAGAACGAAAAGAATCTCTGGGAAGTACCTTTTAAAAAAATCCGCTGTTGACAACTTTTGCGTTTACTCCGAACGGTGCAAAAGTATACCTACTGTTCGATCCTTTTGGATATTTTAAAATTTGTACCCGATCTTGCGGAGTTAATATGGTACTATTGGATAAAAAATAAAGTTTTTTTCGGATAAAATACCATTCACACCGCAATATTTTTTTGTGTGTATTTATTATTTTGCTCAAATGCTTAAAACCAAAGAAAGCCATTCGCGTGTTTGACATATGCAAAATATGACAACAAAAAGAAAATTGTTAAATTTATTTCACAATTTGTATAAAAAAATTCGTTTGTTGATTGAATCGATTAAAATCTCACAAAATTATTTAAATTAATACAAATTACAAAATAATTATTTGAAGTGCGATTAAATAAACCAAATAATATAATAGTATGTATATGTAATTATATATTCATAAACCAAAAAAAAAAAAAAAATTGGGTGAATTATGTCTCGAACCACAAAACACGTAAACATGTCCTGAAAGAGATTCTGGGCGATGATTGGGTCCCACCAAAATCAAATCAACTAATTGTTCGCGTACTAGGAAGTCGTGGCAATAATTTACATGAAATTGAAACCGCCGATGATGAGCGAACAACATATTTGGTATCAATGCCGACAAAATTTCGTAAAAATATTTGGAAAAAACATGGCGATTTTGTGATTATAGAACCGATTGATGAGGGTGATAAAGTTAAGGGGGAAATTATAAGGATATTAACGCCAGAGCATATTAAGATATTTACAAAAAACGAGAGCTAGAGGAGGAATATAAGATGACCGATGATGATGAGACGGAAGATGCGGATGAGTTCAGTGTAAGGAATTCGAATCGAAAACATTTTACTACTGATGAGAAGGTGGGTGATTCGACTGAATCGGATTCAGATTAGTTTAATTGGAGTCAGCTGGACTGATTTAGCTGTAAAAATATAAATTAATAAACTTATTTTGAAATTAAATTTTTGATTTTTATTCTTTTGATTTTATTTTACTTCTGCGTTCGTCGAAACTGACACAGTCACAGTTCAATATTTCTTCTTCCCGAAAATCATATGTTGTCTTAACATAGGTATTTTTGACAAGGCGATACAAAAATCCGGCGTCCCATATTCTGAGTAAAAATGTCCTTCTTCCTCTTCGAAATATTCGTAATCTTGCATCCAAGTACGCTGCTGTCTCTTTTCATGATCATCACCTTTTTCAATTTCAAATATTTTCCAAATTTATAATAATTTCATTTCCCTGTAAATAAAAATTGTTAACACAAGAAAATATGTTTGTAAATAATAAGAACAACAACAAAATTAACGTCAAAAAATGTAATTTAAAAATGTAAAAAATTAAGTAACAATTAATGAATTAAACGTTTTAATCAGTTAAAGAAAAATGAATTGGAATTAAATTATCACGATTTATACTCAAAAAACAAATTAAATTTACACTTTTTTGTTATGGTCGTTTATTTACCTTTTTTGACATCATAAAATTGAGCAAAACCTTTATATACCAACCTAATAATTACAAAAACCTTCTATTACGCGGCTATCTTCACGATACTCTGCGGAAAATTTTTCAGCAGAATATTGTCGCGAACTCGCACTTAAATTCAAATAAGTCATTGTAATTTCAGTTAACCTTTTAGTTTAGAACATTTGTGGCGTTTGGCACGACAGTAAGTAAACAAGAGTGATAAATCCGACAGATATGATAACAAGGTAACCACAAAATATCTTCACTTTTATTCACCTCAGCGGGCAGCAATGTGTCTGCCGGTCAAAGAAGGGTTGATTGGTAGGGAAAGTATTTTCATTAGTTTCAGGTTTTCGCCGAATCAAATAGCCAATGCAAGAAACAGGTCAGTTGGTACCTATAAAAGCTTTTTCCAATGGAAAAAACAACAATAAGTGTACGACGTCCGAGACAACAACCACGTCGCCACTGGCAGCTTAAATAGTGAAATATTTGGTCGTTATATCTTACGCAAATAATTATTATATTGCCAACGACCAAATATCGTATATAAGTATTATAACGCTAATTACCTATAATAAAATTCCAAATTGAACTATCTATTGTGTCGGAGAGTTTTATTTTAAATCAACGGCCACTCTACCTACCTAGTTCCTGAGCGAGCTTTAATGCTGGCTGGCCGACTTCTACAAAGGATCTTTATGGGGAAATAACACACACACACACTAATAACCCCATACATTATCTATAAATTAAATGAAATTATAACCATATTTTTAAATTTAAAGCCACGAAAAATGCGAAAATCGAAATTTATTTCGAAAAAATGAAAATGTCAGATAGAACTGTGTAATTCTAAGGTGGTGATATATAGAATTCTGACATGTTAGGTATACCAAATTCTAACAAATTTATCGAATTCTGCCAGAATTTAGCAAATTTTTCATGATACATACATATATCAAATTCTTACATACTTAATAATTATGTAGACTTCTTAAATTTAATGATTCTCACAATTTGTATCGAATTTTGACATGATGTTTCGAATTCCTACATGATGTATGTAGAATTAAGATATAAAGTTGAATTCTGAGACGAATTTCGACCTAATTTTGACAGATACATTGAGTTCTCTGATAGTATATAGCGAATTGTGATATCAAATTCTGACATTATACTTCGAATTCTTATATGATATATAAAATTTTGATATCGAGTTCGGACATACATATAATTCTGATATGGTATATCAAATTCTTACAGATGTATCGAATCCGATAGGATATATCAAATTCTGAGATGATATACATATTGAACTCTGACATACAATTTCAAACACTTAAGTACATGATATTATGCTTATACATATAATTCGGATGTGAAATATACAAATTTGAATAAGATAAGATCTGACAATATATAATTCTGATATGGATTTCAAATCCTTACATAATACAGCTGCGGCAAAAATAATAGTAGTGAATGAATCAAGATTATTCAATACAAACTGCCTTGAAAACAAAGCATAGTTTTTAAAAAATGTTGTTTTCCAAATTTCCATTATTTATTACATAATAAGAAAATAATATCATAATTTTGTTTAAAAGTATGAAAAATTCGAATATGTTGCAATTATGATGTAGCACTACTATTATTTTTGCCGCAACTGTATATCGAACTCTGACGTGATATAACGAATTTTGAAATAATAAGTATAAAGAATTCTGACAGAATATATCAAATTCTGAGATGATTTACGGTGATATTCCGAATTCTGTCATAATATCAACGATATATCAAATTCTGACAGATACGTCGAATTCTGACAATATATGAGCAGTTAATTTTGAAAGTGGTGCAAGTCCATTTTTCAAAAAATGTAAGTTAATGATAACAATAGACAAATAAAAATATAATCTTTCTAATGGTGAACAATTTATAGTCAAAAAAAAAAAAAAAAAATCCCTAACACTTGTTCAAAAAATAAGAAAATTCAAAATCCCGTATATTTTTGCATTTATTGTTTCTCTATTCCTTCATTTTCTCGTTTCAACAAAATGTGGACTTGCCCCATTTTAAAATAAACGGCTCATATAGTAAATTCTGAGATGATATACGAGCCCTAACACATACCTACTTATATGTATATATGTATGTTCGGACACTAAATATTTTTCATGGATTTTTCAAGTATTAATAAAACCAATTAACTTGGTCAAGTATTAATAAAACCAATTAACCTCATAACTCATATTATCGTCAAACTTCGCCGACACATAAATATTCGGACACTGCGCTTTAGTAAGACGTTACGTCATATGTAGCCTTAATAATTGCTTTTATACTAGCAGGCATAGTTTTAGCAAGAGCTTCAAATTATTCAACGGTGAATTAATCCCAAACAGCCTACCAACAATATTTCTCTGTGGGTGATTCCTCAGTTCTTTTATTGAATGTAGCTAAGTTTACATGGCAGATATCGTAAACAAATTTGGAGAAACCGCGGATCCATAAATATGTCGGGTAAAAGTACAGGTCGTCAATGTAAAGTCAGTCCCAGAATGCAAACAACACTCATTCGGATTTGTAAATCTGGACGTAGGAACACAGTAGTACACAAGTATTAATGTTTCACGCGAAACCTGTCGACGATGGATACACAAATCAAACTTGCATTTTTATAAGGTATGTTAAGCTAAAAAATTTAAAAATTCTTGACTTGAAGGCATATTATTTAGGCAATAGAAAAGCCATTGGTTACGGATAAACAAAAGAAAAAACGATTTGCCTGGGCAAAGAAAGAGTATTTTGGACTACTGAAGACTGAAAAAAAAAAATTTTTTTGCGATGAACCAAGATTTGATGTTAGTGTAGTTGTTCATCGGAAAATTGACATACGAATTCTGACATGATATAACGAACTCTGACATATGTAATAAGTATACACAATTCTGACAGGATATATCAAATTCTGAGACGATTTCTGATGATATTCTGAATTCTGACATATCATTGAAATGTCAAAATCTGACATGATTTATTGAAATCTGATATGGTATATCGAATAATAACGTGAGCCATGTGTTATTTGTAATTATGAAATGAATAATTAACCAAAGATAATAAATCCAACCTTCTAACTAATGATGATATTAGCATTTCAAAGTTGCCTTTAAGCCAAGCATTGTACCTCAAACATAAAAATTTATTCGGTTATATACCATCTGATCAAATTTGACCCGGCCTGATAAAAAGAACAACATTCTTATGTATTTTAATGCAAATCTTTATTATCGCCTTCAAAATAGGCTACTTTTGAGCCAATACAAGCATGTCAACGGTTAATACATTTTCCCATACACATCTTATATGGCCGGCATGGCCTTTAGTTCCTTCAGCGAATTTTTTTTATGACTTTTTTATGAGCGGATATTTGAGTTTCGGAAACAGGAAAAGTCACAGAACTTTTGTTTCGTGTTTGGCGAAAAATTCAGTCACAATCAGGCTGGAATATGACGGCGCATTATCGTGGTGAAAAATCCATGAATTGTTTGTTCACAAATCCGGCCGTTTACGACGAATTGCTTCACGTAGACGCCTCAAAATGGTCAAGTAATATGCTTTATTGACCGTTTGACCCTCTGGAATGAATTCATGGTGAACCACACCACGATAATCGAAGAAAACGATGAGCATTACCTTGATTTTCGACTGAAATTGGTGTGGTTTTTACGGTTTTGGCTCATTTTTGGCGCGCCATTTGCTAGATTGTTAAGCAGTTTCGAGGTCATATTCATAAACCCACGTCTCGTCACCAGTATTAATTCGTTTAATGAATGTAGTCATCAGCAACGTTGGCAAGCATCTCTTTTCCGACCTCTACTCGACGTTTTTATTGCAAAAAATTCAGGTCTTCCGGTACTAGTCGAGCGGCAACGCGTGTCATTCCTAAAACATCAATCAAAATATGTTGAGTCACCCATAAGAGATGCCAAATTGCCAACACTACGATTTTCGAGCACAAGTTTCTTCACTTTTTCGATGTTATCGTCATTAATAGAGGTGGATGGACGAATCGCATGAAGCAATTTTTCTACGACCTCACGGCCCTCACTGAATGCTTTATGCCACTCAAATACTTGCGTTCTCGATAGAGTAAACTACCCATAATACTTCTCATCAACATTTTCAATGATTCCGTGGCCGTAGTTCCATTGGAAACACAAAATTAAAAGCAAACTCACACTATTGGACGTATTCCACTGAAACGTCACACGAATGTCAAAGAAGGTTGTACCAACCTAGAAAAAAAAATTACCGATCTGTTTACACGCGCGGTTATAATGGACCAGTCCGGGTCAAATTTGATCAGATGGTACAATGCTAATCACGAAGCATACATCGGCTATGATGACTCGAATGCGATGGAGAAGTTCTATGAGTGGAGCTTCAAATAGTCAACTTGTTACAAAACTAGCAGTTGTATTCGATACAGTGACAATGTGGGACGCTTTGACATGGCAGATAAATATGCTGTTTCATATAAGTAATTGATTCAGTCGTAAAACATTGAAATGGTGGCGAAATGTATTCTTCTGGAGTTTGGCAACCTCTATTATCAATTTACATATTTATATTATGTAAAGAATGCGCAAGAATAAACAATCAAAAACCTTCATGGATCACCTGAAATTTCGACAGAAATTGTTAATGGAAATTGTTGGGCTTCAAGCTTAAAACTCGGTCGGCCATCAACTAGCGATATAGAACAGCGATTAAATAAGACACTGCCGAAAATTTCATTTTTCAACTTCCTAAAATGCAGTACAAAGATTGTCTAAGCGCAACATTACTGGTGGAAGAAAACAAACCAGCTATTTTTGTGACACTTGAGAGGGGAAGCCTGGGCTTCATCCGCGCGTATATTTCAAACGATATTATACCTTACGCAACTATAAAATTTGAAATACCATAAAGCCTAAATAAAATATTTTCATTTTGATTTTTATCTGTCGGCAAATGCTCAAGATTCTTGAAATTTAATTGCAATTAGCTTTGAGAGACATTCGAAAAATTGGCCTATTTAAATAAAAATTGATCCGCGAAGCTTATAATCGATATTTTTTTTACCATATTCCCGTTCACTGCCCTATAAAAACATTGTACATATATCTATTAAATAAAATAATACGGTATATGTATGTGAAGGACACACAAAAAATATTCGAGATAGAGATTAGAAATAAAGGCAGCACATTTATGTATATATTCAATATTACTAAATAGAACACATTGCATTACATACTCGTATTAGAATTTCGTGTAGATTTTTTACTACATCTTATAAAATCGTGTAAATGTATTCTATATTATTTTAGTGAAATTGCACAATCTCTGTCTTATGTAATACGAACACACCAATTTGATGAGATGCCGAAATCCACTTTCCCTCTTCTTCTTATTTCTTTTATTTTGATTTCCTATTTCAAGAATTTTGATAGCACTTCAGTTTGAGATCATCTAAAAATAACAACTGATACAACACGTTTAATTTGTTATTTAAAAATACCAAATGGGGTACACCAGCAGGAACTAGTTTCGGCGTACAAAACCAAATAAAGTCGTTTATTTATCACCGATTAATCAGTTGAAACCATTTTTTTTAAAGCATCAACTGATATCAACAACACTTTTAATTGCGGTAATAAAAAATATTCTTGCATATAAATATGTAGTGATCGAGATTTAGCAATTTAGAAATTTATACACAAATTGTATATATTAACCTCTAGCGTGATCTCGTAATTTACGTAAATTAAACTAAATATCGATAATAGATTATAGCTAAACAAGGAATGACGTTATCTAAACATATAGCGAGGTCTCACCATATATAAACCAGTATCTACTTCATGTTATCAGTGTAAAAAAATTTAATTGATTAAAATTATTATAGTTTTGGGTAAACAATATTTTCAAATCTAAAGTAAATTAACGTCTTCCTATATAGCTTGGGGTGCGATTGCTGGTTCAAATGGTGTCAAGATTAGATAAAATGATATACATATAGTAAATTAATTTATATAACACTGGAAATATGGAATAGGTTGTCATTGTCGTATTGACTGTAAACAATTACCTCTGAAAGACGGTCTTATATGCCATCCTTTATTATAATCAAACGCATCACGGAGTTTTTCTGGTAACAAAATTTGTGTCTTATTTCTGCGTTAATTATTGCGAATCGATCTAGTCGTGTAACCTGAGAGTTAGTGCTAATTCTAATAAGCTTAAATTGTTAAAAGTGAAATTTACTCAACAATCATTACCCAACAAAACAGCCACTAATCCACAAGTTGCGAATTATTTCGTAATTCAAATTCAATGAACAGTCAAATATTTAATTCTCTCATTACAATGTTCATGCAAAAAAGAAATTTAATATGTTTTTTTAAATTTATTTACGAACTTTATTTTTGTTATTTTTAAGTCAATCATATTTACAATTAGGTAAAAGTTCTTAAGCATAAACAATTGATGTATCTTATTAATTAATCTACCATCTGAGGACTCATTAATTTTTTTTAATTTTTTATTTTATTTTATAAAAATAGTTATTTTTGCTCTTCCAGAATTTTTTATAAATATTAAACTGATAGTAAGTAGCTATTGTACGATTAACATTTTTTTTTACTACTTTAAAAGAGATAAAAGAAGAAACGATTTTTATACTACCCTCCACCAAAACCGATTAAAAAATTAGAACTACTTAAACTAATATACACTCCGCGACACTTGATTACCCTCACTTGAAAATTTTCCATAAAACCTAAGATAATGCGCCTAATTATTTGAAATTTTTTCAACACCTTGGTTTCTATCTTATCTAACTTTCCATTAACTAATACGCATACTTGCATGTTGTATGAAATGTGAAGTGGAAAATCTTTATTTCGATTCGTTTACTTATTTAAACTGCGACACTTGATTACCCTCATCTGTGAAATTAAGTAATAAAACCCATTACGTTCTATTGTTTTGATATTTTTTCTTTATTTAATATTTAGTGTGTTCTCCATTGTTCCTTACAACATCATAAATTCTAGCAGGCAAAGACCTATAAAGGTTTTGTATTAATTCTATCGGCAGTTTCTCTAAAGCATCATAAACAGCTGCCATAAGGTCATTCCGGCATTCGTATTGCCTTTCATTCGAATAAATTTGTCTCGATAGCCATTCCCAAAGATTTTCAATAATATTCAAATCCGGAGAAAAAGCCGACCAATTCAAAACTTCCACGTTATTGTCTTCAAACCACTTTTTCACTTGTGCAGCTGGGTGGATTTATGCGTTATCTTGGTGGAAAATCCAGCGTTGGCCTTCAAACATTTGGTCAAAATTGACTTTTTTTTCACTTGTAGGAGCTCGATGTAGCTTTGCGAGTTTTGTCGGCCCTCCAGGACAACTAAATCAATAGCACCATGAAAAAAAAATTACTGCCCATACCATGATGGAACCAACACTGATGTGGCGGCGAGAGAAGAATAGCTCTGATTTCCTCAAATCATGGAAGTAATGTCTAAAACCATCTGGTCCATCTAAATTAAACTTTTTCTCGTCCGAAAAAATAACCTGGAACCATTCTTCCTTCCAATGCAGATGTCCACGGCAATATGCCAATCGAGCACTTCTATGTTGCTGGAGCAAACGTGGTTTTTTCATAAGTTTTTGTCGCCGGAGATGTGAATACGTTTTTATTATCCTCTGAACAGTATGGCCACTGGCTGAGACTCCAATTTTTTGCTGTATTTTTTTTTGCAGATAGCATCGAATTCGAAGCTTCGCGCAAAATAGCTAACTTTGTGGATCTTTGAGGTAGTTAGTAATGGTCCAAGAATTGCGACCAATTTTTTTGGAAGTCGTACGATTGGAATATTTTCTTGTTTAAGCGCAAGAATCTTTCCATTTTTTACCTTTGTTAGGGGTTTTCCACGACCCATTTTCATCACTACGAACTGCAGCTTGTAATAAACTTAATAAATTAATGATAAACTATTAAACTAAACACAACTAAATTTATTTACGAGGGTAATCATAATCAAGTGTCGCAGTTTAAATAAGTAAAAGAATCGAAATGGGAAGACAAATTTTTAAATGAAAACGTTACAAATTCTCTATTATGATTTCTGTAATATTTTCATAAATGTTTGAATTTCAACATATAGGAATATCGTTTAAGTAAATCGTTTTCATTTTCTTGTAATAATTGATTTATTTAAACCAAAATATAAAAAAAGTTCATAACAACAGCATTCTGGTCAAACTAAAAAGAAAAGCTTACTACAAATCGTGTGCATTAAGTCAATACACATTGACAGTGATAGCAGTAAACATTTTGTAAAATCGTACCAAAAATTGCCACCTGGGGAAATTTCAAGTTCAAAAATTGTAGGAAAAGCAAAACAAATTCACAAAATATTTAGAACATGTCATAATTTTGTGATTAACTATTTATACTTTTTTCGTATTTTTCTGTACAAATCTTAGACATCTAACGTCCACTAGTAAAACTAAAGATAAATTTAGCAAGTATAATTTTAATTTGTCAGAGCCAACTTTAATGTATTTTTCAAAATGAAAGTTCGAAAAATATATTTTAGAAATAATTTAATTTTAATACTTCTGCAGTTAATATTTACTTAATACCAATGTAGCCTTCTTTTATATTGTTGTTAAAGATATGTAGACATTTTTTATGTAAACGATTTATAATATTTTTGCTTTTTCCATTGAAAAACTTGAAGCTAAAAAACTCCATTTTTACTATGGATTCCTATGAAAATCAGTGAAAGGTTATACCACTAAAAAAGCTTCTACAAATACGTCATAATGATTATGGCTCTATAGTCTCTATACTTTAGAAGGCTCTGGTATTAGTCATTGGAAAGTTAGATAATATAGAAACCAAGGTGATAAAAAAATTTCAAATAATTACGCGCATTATCTTAGGTTTTATGGAAAATTTTCAAGTGAGGGTAATCAAGTGTCGTTAAATTTACCTTAAAGTGGATTCCACGATGGTCACTATCAAATCTTAACGATTTAATATCATTTGGTATATTATTTAATCTGTTGTCGTAAAAAAGCAAATCTAGATAGGATTGACCTGGGGCCTATTTATCCAAAAACTTATCATTTTCCACTTTGCAAATTTTGCTAAGTGCTAGGAATTTAACTGGTCATACAAACTTTGCAAATATAACTTCGTTGCTATTGCTCTTATATTAATGATTAGTAAAGAAATAATCACTTATAGTTGTTAATTTTACGAAATAACTTTTATATAAACAATAAAATAATAAAGATTATAAAATAAAATAAAGATTTTTTACAATAAATGCAAATTAACTTACAATTTCGATCGTGCAAACTGTTACTGAAAAATGCAAAGTTCAAAGTGATAAGTGCTAAGCCTGCAATTATAATACAAAACCAAATAGTTATTAGGTTTTTATTGTTCAGTTGTTTGATATTTTTTCATGTTTTTTGCTAGAGGAAAATTTGCATTGCATTTTGTGATAAGTCTAGTTGATACTCGTATTTCGCATAACGTACATGCAGCTCGTAAAAATGATTCGACGAATTATTATTCAGAAACGATACAATAATTGGAAATGTTAGCCGTAACATTATAAATTTTAAATTTTTAATATTTCTAACGAATTTTCGTTTAAAGAATCGTTCCGAATAAATTATAATCAAGCAGAATATATTTTACAAAATATCGGAAAAATGTAGGATATGCAGATGCGCAATCAACAGGGACCAAAGGAATTGACCGCGCATCATATTTTTCCGCGACTTACGTAGATGGGAAGTGAACGCCTGCGATCGATGTAGAATAATCTGCACCCTTAGTCCCCATTGTATTGCTGAGGGGTTACTGCTTGTCCTAGTCCTTGGGCTCAGTCCATGACCCTTCCCGCGCTTGCCCTATACGTGTCTCATCGCACGTGCATTTTCAGGGGTGCTCCCCCCCATCCCAGTGGTTAGTAACTTTGCTCAAAACCAACTTTAGAACTCAACCAAGTTCGATGCCCCCGCTCCATAGGTGTGCCCTCCTCCCGCCCTTAACTTCTTGGAACCCTTTACAATTGAAGCGCTTTTAATTGACTGAAATTATTTTTAAGGATGAAGTGTTGCCCGCTCGGCAGCCCAGGAAAATAGGGCTAAGACCTTCTAAAGACAGTTCCGGCAAAGCATCCTTAATGCCGTACCGTATAATCAGTTTCTGTGCGATATCCGCAGCTTTACATCAGGAAATTTTTGGTCTGATATTTCCAACCTGATTGAGCTTGCATCCCGTCGTTGTGCCTCATATGCCAGTTCTCTGAGCTGTTATTTCTCGGTTCTTGCTTCCAATCTGTTACGCCTTTCTAAACCGTCTCCACCTCCTTCAGCGAAGGCAATTCCTTCTGACGGGCTTCTTTTATTTTCACTAACAGAACTATGCTATATTTTCTTCTAACACTGCTCTAAAGCAACGTCGTGAGATAAGCTTGAGCCGTGGGTGTTCGTTTTCTCGTTTTTTCTTCTCAAGATTCAAGTCCCAGAGGTTCTCTACCTTCGACACCTGTTGTTGACTTTGATACAATATCAAAATGCGCTGGCCATTGAGTGTCATGAATTTGATCTTCAACCAAGGCTCCAGTAGCCACTACATTTATTTTCCGATTTATCACTCTCAAGAGTAGGATTGATCCTTATCTTCTCCTGAGATTATTGCGATTTGAGCAGCTCCCTCCTCGTTGTTTTTCTGTTAATATCCATATGCTATACGTTTCGTTTGAGGCAAATAAGGTCCACCACAGCAGCCCTCAGCGTGCCTTTTGAACGCTAATTTGAACCTGATTTTATCTGGTATTTGGAGTTAGTGGCACAGTTGTATCAATGTTGTAATGGGTGGGGTCAGATCGATCCGAGGAAACCAGTTGGAATTTCACTATTAAGAAGCGAGAAGAAATAATTTCGCTCATTTCAAAACTCATGATTAGGTCAAGTTTGTACTGTGGGGCCTGGTCGGTAATTTACTGAGGTTTGACAATTTTTGTCTCAGGCATGACCATCTTTTCGATGAATTTTTAAATTTTACTAAAGATTTGAACAAGATTTAGTCAAGTTCTTATACTGAAATTAAATCTTCATCCTCTTCCTTTTTTTTTAAACGTTATGTATTTAATAGATGGACCATTAATTAATCCTACACGATTTTTCCTTGGTTGGTTTACTCTTTTGTACTCATCCTCTGTTGTCATTTTCAAATAATATTTCTAACCCCCACTAACCCTGCGAAAATTTGTAATATTGTTTGTCTTCTGGATAGTGGTAAAGGTGGTAGGCCAGATTAACAGTTCAAGCTTTTTTATGCACATCAGTATTGTTTTAAGGAAGGTGCGGGTACTGAGTTGGCACTTGTCGAAATGGCTAATGTGATCTACAATGCCTTTGATCGAAAGGAATATGTTGGAGCTCTCTTTCTTGATCTAAAGGAAGCTTTTGACACAGTTGATCACTAGTTGCTTTTAGATAAATTGTGCTGTTATGGATTTATTATTATTATATTGTTATTCGTTAACAATACGTCATGATGAACGGATCCACCAGTGATGTCTTTAATGTGAATTGTGAAGTACCACAAGGCAGTGTGCTAGATCCGTTGCTGTTTCTGATATTTATTAATGATATCTCGCTATTCCCTTTAAATGGACAAATTCGAATTTTCGCAGATGATACTGTAGTATTTTATGAAACAAAGGACCCTTCGACAATACATAATAGTACGAAGCATGATATGGACATTCTACTGGAATATTTCAAATCTAATGGGATCTCTCTAAATTTACATAAAACGAAATTTATGATCTTTCATTCCCCACGTAAAAGTCCTATCCATTTGTCTTATTTTACTATAAATAACATTGTAGTTGATAGAGTTGAGTTTTTCAAGTACTTAGGAGTAACTTTTGATACGCATATGTCTTGGACTGAACACACTAAAAACATTTGCAGTAAAATGGCTCCGTTAGTAGGATTGATAAGGAAATTTTCCTTTTGTGTGCCGAGCTATGTACTGAGATTGATGTATTTTACATTTATTCACTCCAGAATTGTTTACGGAATTATTGTGTACGGAACTGCAAGTCGAAGCAAATTGAAATCTTGTCAAATCATGCTAAACAAAAGTTTAAAAGCTGTTTTAAAGCTGTCTTCACGTTTCCCATCATTAGTTTTATATGAAACCGAGTCCAAGGGTGTTTTACCAGTAGATGCATTGTATTAGTACCAAGTTTCACTATATGTACATGTACAAGATGTTAAATGTTTCTTCAGCGCTGTCTAATCTTAAATTTAATAACTGTACTCATAATTATGTTATGACACCCGATTTGCTAATAGCAAATTATGTGGATCTATCAGTAACGAATTTGGGCGCAAATCTATAAGGTTTTCCGGCCCTTCAAATTACAATAAGTTACCAGAATCACTGAAAGCTTCAATGAGTTTTCTTCAATTTAAGAAACAGCTAAAAATTTATTATGGAAACCTTATAAATAATTATATTTCTTAAATTTTAAATTTTTGTAATGATTGTATTGCATTATGTAAAATAATTTATAATTTTGTATATGCTTAAAATGTGAATTACAATATCAATTACCCTTCAAAGGTCAATAAATCCATTGGGAAATTGACATTCTAAAGAGTTTCATTGTATCATTTGTAAAATAATAATAAAAATAACAAGTAAAATAATCATATCTGGAACGATTGATAAAATATTGAATAAATTCCAAAATTTAGGCTGTTGCTATTCAATTATTAAGAATTAGTCTAGAAAGAAATGTTGGCTCCAGAGTGGTAGTACTTAAAGTACTTCCTCAATGGTAAAACGCTAAGGCGACAACTCAAGATTCAGAATTTAATCAAATTAATTTTTTAATTATGAGACTAATAATAGCGATGACTCTTTTATTAATTTTTAAAGATACTAGAAAAAATACATTTCTTTCCAATAAAGGCTAACTTACTCTTGGCAAAGTTCAATAAATAAGTGTGGAGAGATGTGGCTTACTAAAGTAATTTAGTTCCAGATTTAGTTCTGTAACTTTGTTTTCGAATTAATCATAGTTTTGTTGTAATATGTCACATATAACCACGATTTACCACTGGTTTATTTGTAGCTAGTTTCGAAATAAAGTACTATAGCTAAATATAGCCGCCAAGTACGACAATCGTGACAATTCGTAAAGTGATATTTATAAATTGGAGGTCTGTCATTTTTGTCAATCCCGAACAGTCATATTTATAGGTTCTTCCAAATTTCTGGCTCTTCCTTTCATGTCAAGGGATGTTTGTTTAATAGTTGACCTTGCTTTCTCATCCTTACAAACATTTTATCTACTTTTCTATTTGAAATAAGTATACATAACCTTATTTCAAAATCGTTCGACTATCTCTGGCTCTCTTTTTAAGACCATCATAAAACTTCCGTTCCAAACCACCAGGTTTCGCAAATACTTGAATCCTTTAAGTTGTGTAAGTACTTAGTTTGATTGAACTTAATTTTTGAATTACGAGATTATAACACGGATGGCGCTACTTTGCACCATATTTAATTAATAATTTGTTAAAAGAAAAATAGAAAATTCTTAAAAAAACTACTTTGTAGTTTCATTCTTTACAAAGATTGTTGAATACGACAGTGACGTGATTTATCGAAAGAAATTTTAGCTTTTAGAGTCTCTTATTATTTGACCCTCTTCTAGTTTAGTAAGTTTAATTTCAAGTTAATCATGGTTTTGTTGCAGTGTGTCAGGTATAACTACGTTTTCTACTAGTTTCAAAATATAATTATTCGGAATTGTTAGACACTAATTAGTTTATTGTTTTGACCCGCCTGAACAGATAGCCACAAGGAGCATATCATTTGGTTTACATCTTAGTTTGTGTCATTTGTCTATTTGGGAAGGGCGATTTTGATTTAATTTGATTATCACCGTATTAAGGATTTGTTTATTGATTTTTTACTAACAAATTTTTTCTTTCTCGTTCCAGGTAAGTTACCAATTTAATTCGTAAGTGTTTTCGTAAGTACATAATTATATGATAATTGCATTCCAATTTACGAGCGTATTGATATGTCTGAAACTATATGACAGATTTAAGTATTCTGAGATTTTTACTTAATTAGGATTAACATACATTTAAGATTTTAAGGCTAATTTTTGCCAAATTGCAAATATCTAACATCATTTAAACTGGGTTAATTTTTAAAATTTTTGTATTATGCACGAGGACGGAAATAAACCCAGTGGCCGAGCTAACGTATGAGGAATGAAATATGGACAAATGTAAAATGTATTTGTATTTGTATTGTACAACCAAAAATAAAAATTTCCTTGTTTTTAAATAAGGTGGTTCCCGTATATTTTATAAAAAATACATTACAACTGCGTCATTTTACGATTAGTTACAAAAATGTCGTTGTTACAAGTAGATCGTCGTAAATTAATTTGTAAATTTTGTCAGGAAAATCCAGACAAAAAAAAGAACGAGATTTTTCACTACTTCAAGGATCTTGGATTCAAAAAATTCTTTATCTAAAAAACAATTAAACTGTTTGAGAATAATGAACCTGTGGAAAGAAAACCCGACTCTGGTAAAAAATGTCAACTACAAGGTAGCAAAGTTCGAATGAAATTGAAAGGTGAAACAGTGGGTCGAACTGCAAAATCGTACAGAAAACTGGGTAAAAAATATCAAGTTGCCCCAAAAACTATCAAGAAATATTTACAAAGTATGAATATTCAACGCAAACCCAAAAAATCGGCACCAGCAACTACAGACAAACAATTAGCTACAATCAAATCTAGATTAAGAGTGCTTTCCCAAACATATTTCGCTGCTTCTTCAGCTTATAAATGTGTGATGGATGATGAAAGTTATTTCACTGTTGAAGGTAATGAATGGCAGCCAAAATACTACTACGAGTCTCCCGATCACAATGCACCAGAAAAGGAGAAGTTTATTCATAAGACCAAGTTTCCAGGTAAAGTTATGTTGTGGGTGGCTATTAGCGAACGAGGTGTCAGTGACCCAGTATTTTTCAAAAGTGGTTTGGCGGTTAATGCGCAAACATACACAAACAAATGTTTACCTGTGCTTCAGAAATTTATAAATAAATATCATAAAAATGATAAAACGATTTTTTGGCCTGATTTGGCATGCTCACATTATGCCAACGCAACGTTATCTGATTTACGTCAACGCAGAATCGAATTTATACCTAAAGACTATAACCCACCAAATGTTCCACAACTAAGGCCCATTGAAACTTTTTGGGCAAATCTGAAGAGAATGGTATACAGCAATGGATATCGTGCCAAAAATGTTGAATGTCTGATTAGAAAGATAAAAAGAGATTTCAAGAAGATTGATACATCAGGAACGCAGGCGGCAATGAAAAGAGTGCCAGAAAGGATCAGGAAAGCGAATCGATATGGAGCGCAAATTTTTCTGTAAATTTTATCTAAGAATTAAAGTTTTAAATAAATGATGGATTAAAATCATTTGATTAGTAAATAATTTTTTTTTTTACTGTTTTTTATTCCTCATACGTTAAGGTCAAAAGTTACAATATTTTATAGATCGCATTTATATAAGTATTAGAATAAGAACTTGATGTAGCGCTAGATGTATGTCATGAATTTAAATTAAACCAAATATGATACCAAAAAGCTCATACATCACAGTTTCTCTTCTTAAATTAAAAAATATCTTCAATCTTCGTTTCACGCGAAGATCTGCTTAATGCATCAGGTTTTTCATTCTTCGCCAGTTCGGTTTCCACCCTGGTATCCATCAGACTTATTGGGCTCCAACGTCGAACAAGATGGTAATGGCTCATAGGTTCTTGATTGTACAATTGGATCACCAAAATTTTCCGGCAACTTGACTGTGGACTTATATATAGGTGATATCGACCCTCTTGATCGTATTTGCTCCTCCATCTTCACAACATATCGCCGCAACCACAAAACTTTTGCGACTTCCAAGCCCCCAGTTAAAAGTTGTATTCAGACGAACGTACACCTTTTCTTTTTCTGAAGAATGGCTTAGAATCAGACAAATTAGTATTGTTAGTATTAGCTATACCGTTCAATAGCGCTAAACCAAATCTTCGACTCAACTGCGACAAACACGTTCTTGGATCGAACTTCAGTATACAGTTAGCAGGCTTGGCCCCTGGAACATCTTCTCTCCTCTCCGATCTATTTGACTAGACTCCGCTTCACTGACTGGCCAGGTCGTTCATTAGCCGTAACTAGGGAGTCTACTTTGTATTCAGATGGGAAAGTAATTTTTTCTGAATTCAGAAATTTGTATAGAAAGAATGAAGGAAAAATTGATTGGGTTTCATATTGAAATTACTAATTTCTGATCCGAATACATAGTAGACCTCCAGCTCATGAGGAAACCCAAATACTGAAAACAGTTGTTCGAATTTTCCAACCACATCAGCACCTGTACCGCTCATAATTTTTACATCAACCAGTTTGGATGTTGATTCAATGATCAGCAGTAAGGTTTTATTACCAAAATGGAAAAATCAGCATGGATTCTGTACCATACTTGGTCACTCTTTGGTCATGAAACTTCGTTGCTTGCTGATACTTTTGACAAATACCACAAGATGAAACTGTTTTTTGATATTTCTTCGTCAATTTTTGGCCATCAAACAAAGACCTTGCCAATAACTTCATCCGTACTATATCCGGATGATCTTCGTGCAACAGGTTAAGCACGTATCCCCGCAATGACAACAGAATGATGACTCGGTTTCCCCATTCAACACAGCCGGCTTCATGTATCAATTCATGTTTTGTACCAATAATCAAATGAACTCGTATCGCTCAAGTGCAGCTCCTTCTTCGGGTCGTAAAGGCACAGCAGATTGTTTGTACTAAGCTCAGTTTTTCATTTTGAAAATGCATAATTGCAACTGGTTGTCTTGACGAACTTCACGTCCTTCTGAGTCAAATTGTAAAATCGTGCTAGCTCAGAAGCTGTTATTGGAAAAGCTTCCGATACAAAATTACCTTTAATACCTAATTTATGTTCTTTAAGGACCACTACAATTGGACTCGCCCAAATACTATGTTGTATCGGTACCAACACACCCGCCTCGGCTACCTTCATTAATTTCCCCTTCACCACTGGTTTTATTGCGTATGAAGCTGAATAAGGCATCCACAATATAGGCTTTGCACGTCCCTTCAAGACAATCGTTGCTTTAAAACCCTTCATAGCTGTAAGCACTTCAGAGAAAACCGATGGACATTTTTTTTAAATTCCACCAAAAATCAACAGCTGAATCCTCACTGAGAACTTGCACAAAATCACTACACACCATTTCACGAACGCGATCGCACTCAGCAGGCATGAGATGATTCAACCACGGTCCACCAAAAAGAGGCCTTTTATGAATACCACGGAAAATATACATCTCCAACTTCATTTGTTTTGATTCAAATTGAACGCATAAGAGCAAATCGAGAATTTTTTATGAAATAATGCCGAACTGACACAGTCACAGTCGCACGGTATCTATCTCCATGTCGATAGGCACATTATTAATTAATAAGTGCACGATTTTCAATTTAGAATTTCTCAAACGGATGCCGCTTACAAAATTTAACAACTCAAAAAATCATCCTCTTCATCGACCGATTTTTTCTTTTTTATTATTTGGACACACGTTTGTGACCGTTTTTAAAACACAAATAATAGGTCCAATTACTCGAGAATCGACAAACCCTATAGTCAGCCAGTATGTGATACTAAGGAAATTAGGAAAACCATCAAAGGTCCTGGAAATTATAATGCTGTCTGAAGCGACTATTTAACTCGAATTGTGTCCATCATATTTTGAAAAATGTAGACAAACACTGAGTAATACATAACTGACTAATTCCTTTATTCACTTTATTGTTCAGTCATTTAAAAATGTTTTTATAGTGTTACTGTAAATTCGTGATAAAATACGCGAATAATTATTTCTTATGAGTTTGCTTTAATTTTTATGATAAACAATCTTTGAGTAAGAATTTTATTTTAAGAGGTAAACACGCGCGAGCACATTGGCCAGATAGAGGCTGGGTATTATTTGTTTATTTATAGAAATAGACATTAGTGAGATAAGCGCGGTATAAACACAAATCATATTCAGTTTGTACCAGTATGCATGAGTTTAATCAAACTAAAAACAACAGGTACATATATATGTAATTACTGGAAACCCGGGTTTATCGACCGATTCTAGTACTCATGCAGAGTCGAAAATGCAATCATCATTAACAATATTATTAGCCCAGAGGTTTAATGTCCTAATTGGTCTAAACTGCGTTAAATAATATCAATCGAGAAGAAGTGACGAATTTTTAAATATTTTTTTTGGAATATTGAAATGTTTTAATTTTTGTTCTTTTAATTTTTTTCGAAATTTCATATTATATGTATTTGATTTTAACTTCTCCCGCCGCTTTGCTCGCCTAATTCGGTTTTGGGATTTGGCCAATTTAAAAAAACAAGAAAACAAGAAAGATTCATATCTTTGGCGCAAACTCTGCAAAACGTAAATTAGACGTTGTTGCCTTCACGTTATAAGCAATTTTTATTCTAGACGTAAGGCGTAATTTCTAGACGTAAGCCGTGGGCGTATTGGCTCACAAACAAAGATAGTTGTTCCATTCATAACCGTCCAGAATTTATTTCATAAGGTATTGGTGCAAAGATATACAAAGAAAAAGCGTATCTGCGCAATGATAAGGCTGACGAACAAAATGCCGACGAGGACTTAAATGGAGATTTATTTTTAAAATTAGAATGGAAATCTTCATTTTCCAGAATATTTTAGAATTAAATCTCGCTTTTCCAGAATTTTATTTAGAAACCATAGTACATTACATATACAAATAATATGTGCGCCATTTTATACATTCCTTTTGTCGGCCGTTTGTCCACTTCGGCCTTGTGTCCTCGTCGGCCTTGTGCCCACGGTGGTCTTGTGTCCAGATGGGGTTTTTGCCTCTCTCGTCCATTTCTGTGGTTTCTTGTCTACATCATACCAAACGCCACAAGGCTTACATGACCAATAGGCTGGCATGAACAAAAGGCCGACATGGACATAGGCCGATGAGGTCCGAGGTTAACATGGGCAAAGGCCGACGTGAACAGGAGACTGACACGGACTAAATGACGATATGAACCAAAGGCCGACATGGACAAAATTAAACGTTCATTTTCGAGAATATTTTAAAATATCTCCCTTTTCCAGAATTTCTGGCAAAGTGTTTATGGAGTTTCGTTCGTTGAATTTTTTTATTTGTGGATTTTCTTTCGAAAATCGTATTTGTGATCCGGCTAATTTAACAATATCGTCCTTTTGACCATGTTGGCCATTTGTCAGACAGTTGCAGCATTTCCTTGTTAACCATATTAGTGGTTTTTTCTTCCGGTGCTAGGATCACCAGACAGTTAAGTGAGCTCACTCCGGAAAATATTACTTAAAATTGCCGCCGTCTTATAACCCTCTCGCTATTTCCTTGCGATGCCCACAGCAATATTGTTTTTATACAATACTTCGGTCAAAGTAACCATTCTCAAGGGCCAATCCCGCCTGGCTTTATTATTATAAAGATCAGGGCGACCAAAGATCGCCTTAAGAGAGAACGGAAGAACAGAAAGTGATTAATCTCAACTTGTTTAACAAAGAGGCAAATGGCAACAAATGGTAAAACACATATGAAGAATTGACCAATTTTCCCGCCTGTACCATTTTCGGTTTTTGAGATACACATAGGTATTCAAATAAAAAGTCCACTCCTCCCCTATTTATCCTCTAAACTGAATTTTCAGAGTTGATAAAATGGGTATTTATTTCTTTTTAAAGGAGAATCTAGATACCAGTTGTAGCGTTGTAATATCTTCGGAGGAATGTTGTTGTTACTTTACATATAAATTTTGATCTGATCCGCATCACTATACATCAAGAAATTCAGCTAAGTATTTAGGGGATAACGACCCTGAAACGAAATTAAAAAATTCCAATAAATAAAATTGGAATTTTGGTTGAATTTTAAAATGTAAGTTTGGTCCACAAGTACCAAAGCGATTAGCTCAATTGGGGATTTATTTGGCGGTTGAATTGTGGATTGAGTTAGAATTGAGTTGAATTGGTTTGAGTTGAGTTCATTTATGCATGTGACTTTTCAGACCGTGTTCATTTGAGAGTTGAAGTTGAATTATGGACACAGTTGGAGGTCGGTTTACTACTGAGTTGGGGTTGGGTTAGGATTGAGTTACGGTTGAGCTGAGGTTAAGTCGGCGTTTCAGTTAGGGATTTATTTGGGGTTGCGTTGAGGGTTGAGTTGCAGTTCACTTGAGTTGAGTCCTTGTCCGCAAGTATTTTTTTGGACATTCGGTTGGGGGTTTGAACTCAACCTTGAGGAGTTGAGCTAAGAATTGAGTTTGGGAAGGGGTTGGAGTTGATTTGGTGTTGGTTTAGGATTGATTTTGCATTGAGATGAAGTTGAGTCAGCGGTTCAGTTGGGGATCTATTTGGGGTTGTATTGAGGGTGTAGTTGGAAATTAGCTCGAGTTGTGTTTAAGTACGTAAAGTTTCCAAAAAAACATTGTTTTGAGAAACCGCGGTTATTGGTTTTCAAATCATAGAAAACGACGGTTTCGGTTTTCGTTGTTTAACTAAAAAAATATTTTTAAACTGGTTGACATTTCAATATGAATTAATTAAATCAAATAACACAAGATAACATTTAAAACATAACAAAAACCAGCAGGAACCAGTAATAAATTCAAACTTAAATACTTCACGTTTCAAATAAAAATTATCTGATTAGGTAAACAATTATTAAGTCGGTGGTATTTCAAAAATAATAAACAGTCTAAAGTATGATCACTGCAGCGAGTTCTTATTTTCGACTAAAATTCGACAAAACTCGTTCAGGCTCTGTAGATGTTGGGTAAATCGTTAGCATATGGCATACAAATTTGCTGCAGAATTTTAGTTTTTTCCCAGTTTTCTTATAAATAGAAAACTCGTTTTTGACGGAACTAAAATGTTTTTCTGGAACTTCGTTGGGACATTCAAGTTCCAAAGATGAAATATCACGATTACAAATCGAATCCGCTTCATCAACAAAATTTAGATTACAGCCATCCGCAAAATCTTTTTCTTATGGTTTAGTAGGGTATAGCCTATTAGACTATTCAACAAATATGTGCCAACATTTAAAGAAAGCAATTTAACAAAGAATTAAGTTCTTGGTTTTGTCGTGAATATAGCCGGCTTTTAACGTTACCATTAAGCTTGTTAATAAATGACAAGGAATCAGAAGAACCTTGCGCTTTAATTTTATTTAGTTTTTTGTACAAAAATGTAATGGCACCTTTCGCAATAATTAAGTTGGCGTCTTTTCTGCCTGACGGAAATACAGTAATCCTTTCAATCTCTCTTAAAATAATATCAATCAATCTATCTAATTATGAGCTTCATCAATTCAAAGATAAGGTAATGTTTCTAACATTGCATGAATAGAATTCCATCTATGCTTCACATCCAGCTTTAAACAGAGTTCATGACCCAGTATAGTACACTTACTTTTTGTGCAAAATGTCATTTCGCACAGTCGATATTTTGAAAAATGTACCTATAGCACGTACTTTATAAGAACTCGGATATTAAATTTTTCGGAAACCGGTGTAGACTCGGCATCTTTACTGTCGATATTATATTAGTTCAAGTTGTTAACGACTTATGCTTCATATTTGCTTTCACAACTATATTCCTCGTTTACTCTAGTTGAACAGGCATGTGAAGTTAGCCCAGGATTTTATCCCAGAAAATAAAAAAATTTAATCAGGCAATACTAATAAAATTATGCAACATATATTCATATGTGAAGTTATCCCAGCCCAGGATTTTATTATATTTAATTAAAATAAATATATTTTCATTCAAATCAGACCAATGAAAACAAAGAAAATCCAATATAAATTATTTCAGTTATGTATGAACTTATAAAATACAAATTGGTTAAAAACATAAAATTCATAATTAACAGTATAGAAAATAAATCGCAATATTATAAGTTTTTATTGAGGTGCTCGAAAACTAAAAATCTCTCGGATTGGGGCTATATAGTTTTGAAATGGACATACAAGGGGCTAATTATTGTAATAATTTCACGATGATCGATATGTTGCAAGTTGCCGAAATATGGCTTTGTCTTGCAACTCCATAGCATTTACCCAGTTTTAATCAGTTTTTATTGTGGTGCTCGAAAACTAAAAATCTCTCGGATTGGGGCTATATAGTTTTGAAATGGGCATACAAAGGGCTAATTATTGCGGTAATTTCACGATGATCGATATGTTGCAAGTTGCCGAAATATGACTTTGTCTTGCAACTCCATAGCATTTACCCAGTTTTAATCAGTTTTTATTGAGGTGCTCGAAAACTAAAAATCTCTCGGATTGGGGCTATATAGTTTTGAAATGGACATACAAGGGGCTAATTATTGTAATAATTTCACGATGATCGATATGTTGCAAGTTGCCGAAATATGGCTTTGTCTTGCAACTCCATAGCATTTACCCAGTTTTAATCAGTTTTTATTGTGGTGCTCGAAAACTAAAAATCTCTCGGATTGGGGCTATATAGTTTTGAAATGGGCATACAAAGGGCTAATTATTGCGGTAATTGCACGATGATCGGTATGTTGCAAGTTGCCGAAATATGACTTTGTCTTGCAACTCCATAGCATTTACCAAGTTTTAATCAGTTTTTATTGTGGTGCTCGAAAACTAAAAATCTCTCGGATTGGGGCTATATAGTTTTGAAATGGACATACAAGGGGCTAATTATTGTAATAATTTCACGATGATCGATATGTTGCAAGTTGCCGAAATATGGCTTTGTCTTGCAACTCCATAGCATTTACCAAGTTTTAATCAGTTTTTATTGTGGTGCTCGAAAACTAAAAATCTCTCGGATTGGGGCTATATAGTTTTGAAATGGGCATACAAAGGGCTAATTATTGCGGTAATTTCACGATGATCGATATGTTGCAAGTTGCCGAAATATGACTTTGTCTTGCAACTCCATAGCATTTACCCAGTTTTAATCAGTTTTTATTGAGGTGCTCGAAAACTAAAAATCTCTCGGATTGGGGCTATATAGTTTTGAAATGGACATACAAGGGGCTAATTATTGTAATAATTTCACGATGATCGATATGTTGCAAGTTGCCGAAATATGGCTTTGTCTTGCAACTCCATAGCATTTACCCAGTTTTAATCAGTTTTTATTGTGGTGCTCGAAAACTAAAAATCTCTCGGATTGGGGCTATATAGTTTTGAAATGGACATACAAGGGGCTAATTATTGTGGTAATTTCACGATGATCGGTATGTTGCAAGTTGCCGAAATATGGCTTTGTCTTGCAACTCCATAGCATTTACCCAGTTTTAATCAGTTTTTATTGTGGTGCTCGAAAACTAAAAATTTCTCGGATTGGGGCTATATAGTTTTGAAATGGGCATACAAAGGGCTAATTATTGCGGTAATTGCACGATGATCGGTATGTTGCAAGTTGCCGAAATATGACTTTGTCTTGCAACTCCATAGCATTTACCAAGTTTTAATCAGTTTTTATTGTGGTGCTCGAAAACTAAAAATCTCTCGGATTGGGGCTATATAGTTTTGAAATGGGCATACAAAGGGCTAATTATTGCGGTAATTTCACGATGATCGATATGTTGCAAGTTGCCGAAATATGACTTTGTCTTGCAACTCCATAGCATTTACCCAGTTTTAATCAGTTTTTATTGAGGTGCTCGAAAACTAAAAATCTCTCGGATTGGGGCTATATAGTTTTGAAATGGACATACAAGGGGCTAATTATTGTAATAATTTCACGATGATCGATATGTTGCAAGTTGCCGAAATATGGCTTTGTCTTGCAACTCCATAGCATTTACCCAGTTTTAATCAGTTTTTATTGTGGTGCTCGAAAACTATTATCAAACTATTAAAAATCTCTCGGATTGGGGCTATATAGTTGCAAGACAAAGCCATATTTCGGCAACTTGCAACATACCGATCATCGTGAAATTACCACAATAATTCGCCCTTTGTATGCCCATTTCAAAACTATATAGCCCCAATCCGAGAGATTTTTAGTTTTCGAGCACCACAATAAAAACTTATAATATTGCGATTTATTTTCTATACTGTTAATTATGAATTTTATGTTTTTAACCAATTTGTATTTTATAAGTACATACATAACTGAAATAATTTATATTGGATTTTCTTTGTTTTCATTGGTCTGATTTGAATGAAAATATATTTATTTTAATTAAATATAATAAAATCCTGGGCTGGGATAACTTCACATATGAATATATGTTGCATAATTTTATTAGTATTGCCTGATTAAATTTTTTTATTTTCTGGGATAAAATCCTGGGCTAACTTCACATGCCTTAGTTTAACAATAGAACGGGTCACAATCAGCGAGCTGAATACGATATTTGACAATAACAGTGGCTGCATCGTTTGAGGTGGAAACATTGTCTTCTTTGAAGGAAAGATGAAAACCCATTAGATGATCGGTGACCGTTGATATCTGAACATACATATATCATGAGTTACATGACCCAAAAATCCTGATATTACGATATTCAATAAGTTTCCTGATTTATCATGTACATTAATGTTATCATGTACATTAAAAGGTCTCATCGAAATATTTTAAATATTGAAGTTTTTTTCTTCAAATTATTCGTGAATAAGCTCCATTGTACCAATTGGGCTTTTTGGCAATTTATTACCTTTATCTGAAAACTTTTGCCGAATATAATTCGAACGGTTTATACCTCGCATATAGAACCCATCTTTTGAAGCTAATTCAACAACAATCTCCCCTAGAGTTGTTTTTTCATATTCACGTACTCCTCTCACGTATTGTAATGTTTAAGACGAATTGACAAACAACTTTACAATAGCCAAAAAGTGTAGCAGCCAAGATTACACTTTCGGCAAAATCCAATACGAAAAATGATTTATATATTTTGTTGTTTGTTACTTGGCTATGTCGTGGTAAGATTTTATGAATGTTTCTGCTTAACAATATTTTTGCGCGACCCTCAGGGGCTGAAATTTTTATTTGAATAAATTTCCCTGGCACAAAAAAAATGGTAGGTGGGCATGGCATGGTATTCAGTAGGGTTTCATAAATATTTGCGCCAAACGATATTTTTGAGCGATCCTCAGGGGCTGAGATTTTTAGTTGAATAAATTTCCCTGCATACCGACCAAAGGGTGCAGTGGTTAAGGCTGCGGTGGTTGGATCGGGAGGTACCGGGTTCGAATCCCGATAGTAGCGGGATGCAATCGATGTTTTTCATCATCTGATTACGATCGGTGATGACGATGAATACAACTATGAATACCCTGTTGAGAGTGCAGAATCCATGGGCCGACCCACCTTTCATGGCAGCACTATAGGTTGGCATGAAGCAATGCAATGTGCAAGTGAGAGAGTCGGGATTGAAGATTCATCAATCCCAGGAATTTCCGGGATCCCGGGAGCCCTGCCGCTGAAAACTGTGTAGGTGGTGGAGTTTGATATTTTTGCGCGACCCTCAGGCGATGAGATTTTTATTTAAACAAATTTCCCTGCCACAGAAAAATGTGTAGGTGGAGTTTGATGGCCATTGACAGTGCATCGCAGAGATATGTACGCATATCTGACTATGCCGCTATGTTCAGTAGAATTTCATAAATATTTGTGCCAAGCGATATTTGTGCGCTACCCTCAGGGACCGAGATTTTTATAAATTTCCCTGTATCAAAAACGAGTATGTATTGCATTCATCATATTCTTTTGTCATTGGTAGAGGAAAGAAGCGACAGATAATATCGTCGTCCTAACTGTGAATTAACGTATCTGACATTTTTTCAAAATCTCAAATCTGATTCAAAATGGTTCATATTGAGAAACTCTGTCTGAATTTTTGCACCTGCGTTGGTTCACCGTTAGGACGAAGATATCTGCTAAGAGTCAATTAATGTTAGGCGGGAATTCAGCTTCAGTTTCTGAAGACGAACATTTTGGTATCAGAGATGAGATTTTCAAAAAATGTCAGATTCGTTAATTCACAGTTAGGACACCGATATGATGAATACAATACGCGTATGCACATGCAGATTCAAATCGAAACGAAACAGAAAATTGGCATTTGGTGTTTGTTTGTTTTACGGTTTTTGGTTTCGTTTCATAAGACATGATCTGATCTGGATCAGATCAATCGTCAAGAAATGCATCTAATATTTATTAAATTATTAGGTTTAAATTGAGGTTGATTCAGTCGTTTGGTTGCGGATTTATTTGGGACTTGAGTTCAAATTTGAATTGGAAGTTATCTTGAGTTGTTTCGAGTTGAGTGAGCGCGTAGTTTTTTGGACCGAGTAGATTTGAGGATTGAGTTGGGCGTTGAGTTGAGAATTGAGCTGAACATTTATTTGGGGGTTGAGTCGATGTTTGCAAGTTGTTTTTATAGTATTGATTTAAGGATTGAGTTGAGGGTTGAGAAGGGGGTTTAGTTGAAAGTTGATTTGGGGGTAGATTTGATGTTGGACAGGGTTAAAGTTGAATTTGAGTTGGGGTTGAATTGGTGATTGCGTTGGGATTGAACTGGGATTGAGTTGGAGATTGAGGTAGATGTTGAGTTAGAGATATAGTTGGGGTTGAGTAAGGCAATAAATAGTTGAGTTGAAGGTGAGATTTAGATGACTTGAGAAAAATTCACATATGCACGTATTTTACTTTACGGACCGAATTTCTGACCACCTCGTGACGTTTCGGCCCTTTATATTTTAGAGTGAGAATTTTATTTTGAGTTTTAAAAATTGTAGAATATTTTAAAAATTTAAAAGGTTTTCAAATTTTAAATATTTCAAAACAAATTTTATTTTATTTATTTCTATTAATTAGAAAACGAAGGTGCGACCTTCTCTGTTTGTCCCATATCGATTTAGAGCGAGAGAAAGTAGTTAAGTTCGGTGTGTGTATGTTGTCTGTCTGTCCCATATGTATAGTTTATTGCCAGATAATTTATTTGTTTGTTGGGTTTAAAAGCTATTGAACCCGTTCTTATTGTGTTTCGGGGTCTCTATTTATTACTAAAATTAATGTGTCATTTTATTCAAAACAACAGTTAATTTTTAACGTAATTTAATTCGGTTTTTGTTGGTTCTTTTACCAACTAATTAGTTTTTAAAAAAGCAGTGACGGAGGAACAATCCGAACTCGATCTTCTAAAGTATTACTAAAAATCAATGTTACTATAAGGAAACAAGTTTTTTCAATTAAACATAAAAAAGTAACTAAGCTCTAAATTTATAACAAAAAATGGATATACACAGACATGAAAAGCAGCAACCGAACTAGAAATCTAATTAAAATGGAAAATATGTATAGAATAAATAAAATTGATTATATCGCTGCTCTAGTGAAAATATAATGTTGTACTACTCGTTATCACTATCAGAATGCGTTCTGTTAATCTAAAACATTTTGTTTACTCTTTTGTGTGTTGTTGGTGTTTTGCGCCAAAGTTCATTAAAAAATAATTATCTACTCGTATTATCGTTATTGACATACACTGCTTATATTCAATAAGCATCAATATTTGTCGTTGTTGTTGTTATTATTATTCGCTTAAAATGTGGGTGAAAGCCCATAGCGCCAAAATTGTGTTATATGGAAATTTATATTGGATGTATGAAAATTGATAAGGTATGTATATTGTGGTTGTGGGAGATTAATACTGCGATATTTCTTGTACATCATGTTATTGTCTGCCTAAATAAGAATAAACGACACCTGTTTAAACTGATATTTTTGTGTGGTCGATGATAAGAAATGAGATAAGCGGAATAAACAAAACCACGTTTATTTTGTGTAAGGTTTCATATTATACTGACATCTCTGAACAATTTCTACGAATTATAAAAAGCTTTCATGTGTGTACACTCTTGGGTAATTGAAAATAATCCAAGTGATATTTAAACATTTCTTTATTGATAAGTATACAATGTAAACATAGCAAAATTCAAGGCCAAATATTATATTTATACGATGTTGATTAGATTTTATGCGTGCGTTTACAATGAACGTAGAAAAAGTTACCGCCAGTATTTTAGAATTGAAAATCTGAAATGGGAAAGTATAAATTGTTTGTATCAATATACTATTTTCGAAAATTTGTTGTTGGTTGTTTGATTTTATAATTATTGCTGCACTTGATAACAAAATTTGTGTTTCTTTTTTACTAAATATTTATTTGATTTATTTACAGCAATTAGAGTTTATTACTATAAGGTAATTAAAATGTTGATGATTTCATGATACAGAGTATTAGATTGAATTAGTTATTGACATATGTACACATATACCTGCAAATTATGATGTAAATATGTGCTGTTATTCTAGTTTATGGTGGAATATAATAACTGTAATCTTATCGTTTATTCTTTTCAATTACAATGTTTCAATTTCCAATCATATTTTCAGATTGTTTTAAAGTGGTTTACGAGTTAATCATTTTGTGCTGATTATGTTAGATAAGAATCAACTGATTGAATAAGCTTAGGTGCATTTTAAGCTCATCTAGGGGCGCATGAAAATAGCCAACCTATCGATAAGCTGTACGCATTTGACAATAACTTAGAATTTAGATGATCTGAAGCATTCATAACGGAGCATGACATTTGAATGATGATTCATGACTTTAATGCTAGGTAGAGCTGGCAAAAATCAGATCGACTTATGTGAAAACAGGGGCCAGGGGAACGATGTACTTTACGATGTCGCACGATTTTAGAGTTTCTACTTCTAGAGCAGCGACCCATTTTTTCAACACAAGAATCCACCCATGACTTCACGAAATCAAATTGACCGTGTGTTAATTGAAAAAAGGATTAGGGCGAGTGGTGCAAGAGGTAAGGTCTTATTGGTCAGCTACCTAATTCGTAGTCAGTGATCATCGTTTGGTCACTGTAAAATTACGATGGCAGTTTTCGTATATGTTGGGGATCACCAAATGAGGATACAAAATAACAATTGCGTCCTGTCTTTAAGAAGGGAGATAGCAGGGCGGATTTCGTACGAATCGGTCAGACACTGATGAAGTTTTTTCGCAGTGATTGGACTGCACGGCCACGGAGTGAACGAGATACTTTTCAGCTTCTGTTGATCTCAAAATCTCACAAAACAAAATTTCTGATCTCTGTTTTTAGAGACCACGACGCAATTGACTTTATCAGTGGTAACTATATATTTGAGGGCGTGACAAAATTAAAATACTTGGGATTTCTTGTTACTTATGTTAGGAGTGTGGAGTGGGGGATAACAAGAATAGTCTTGCCGATGGCATGGCAGTCGTTTTTTATTTGCCCTACGTCCACTGGAAAAATTCTGAGCATCTTGCAAATGCCGGAAAGCTAAAGTGGTGCATGGTGTTACCCAGACCCGTAGCCATTGGACTTTGACTGATGGGTGGCAAAGGGGAGATGGCCCTTTCGAGCGAATACCGAGTTTTGTATATTCGCTAGCTCAGAGATTTAATACGAATATCTGATCCTGCATGAAATTAAAGGACAGTGAGTATGCTGGCTCGACCTCTCAGCAACCTCGAGAGATGAGCCACCGTTTGGTAGGTGTGGAGGTCATTGTCGGTGATGAAGGAACCTCGGCGAACAGCTTAACGTCTTCCTGAAAGACTGAAAAACTAGGATTATCAAAAATTCAAGTTTTCGTGAATTGTATTCGTTTGGTAGTAAAGAGGCCAATTTTTCGGACTACGGAAAAATCTAATAAATAACGAAGGTCTTCCCCAACTATCTTTTCATAAAGCCGTTTAATTGTTTCCTGGTTTGACTTCTATACCTTTAGTAATAACATCTGTAACATTATTAATCAATCCTGCTGTTTCTTCGGTACACAATTTTATTTTGTTAGTTGCTTAATCACCCTTTTATTTATTTTATTGAAGCTTCGCCTTTGAGATCTGCAAAACAACTGACTGCCACAAAACTTTTATTTTTACATTTTCTTGGCAGGTAATTTTCTGATAACTTTGAATGTTCAAAGTTAGGAGCAGTCTATACACTAATTTATACTATTTAACACTAAGAAACCTTACAAATGATAAGTTACCCAGGACCCGAGCCATATTGATATAATAAATTGAATTTAAGTTTAGACAACTTATCTAAGACATCAACATTTATTTTAATAATTTGTCGGCTGACCAAACACCTGCTTATTGTGATTGTAGCTTGCAAATATGGCTAATTCGACGTTGGTGAGCTTGTTAAAGCTTTGGGAAATTTACCACTAACTTTTCCACTACACCTAGCTAAAACAAAACAATTTACTTTACATTCAGGTACAAATTTTGAAATTTTATTTAAATTAAAAAAGATTTGGTTCTACAAAATTCACAGTCATTGGGCGCATTAAGCTCCTTCAACTATTAGCAATTTATTATTTTTTATGGGTACAAAAGACGAGAAATAGTTGTTTCAGAAAAATTATCGATAAAAGAGCGTGATACACGATTCATAATAAAAAATGTAAAGAGCTGTAACTCAGTTAACCCCTAACTGAACTTCTTCATTTTACAACGCATTGCCCAAAGCAACCACCAAATCAGCCGCCAACCCAATCCTCGACCAAATCACCTATTCAACCTCAAATTAACTTTCCAATTAACCTAATTTAACCCCAAATACAATGCTTAAATAAATTCACCAATCAAACCCCAAATAATTCCCTAACCGAAACTTTTACTTAATCACAACGTAAGCTAGTTCAACCCTAACTTAACTTCAGCTCAACTTAGCTAGAACCAAATCTCAACCCCTTACACAACTCTACATACAACGGTCAACTCAATCCCGAAATCAACTCTATTCGAAAGCCACATGCTTGTATGAACTCAACTCAATCTAACCTTACTAAATCCTTAACTCGACCTCACTTAAATCCAACAAACTTCAACTAAAACCTCATGCAAACCTCAATTGAACCATTAAATCAAACCCTAAATCAACACGGTTCGAAAACTACGTGGGTACATGAACTCATCTGAATTTAATCTCTACCCAAACTCCCGACACAACTCCCAAAATAATTTCCAGCTGAACCCCATCGCACAACCCCAACTCAACACCATACTCGACAACAACTCAATTTTGAAATCAACACGGTTCGAAAAACTACATGCGTACATGAAATCAACTTATGCTGGCTTATTAAGCCCACAGGTCTCCGCAAATAAATCCGTAACTGACCCCCTCCCTCCCCCCTCCCTCCCCCTCCCTCCCCCTCCCTCCCCCTCCCTCCCCCTCCCTCCCCCTCCCTCCCCCTCCCTCCCCCTCCCTCCCCCTCCCTCCCCCTCCCTCCCCCTCCCTCCCCCTCCCTCCCCCTCCCTCCCCTCTCCCCCCTCAACTCAATTCCCAAACCAACATTATCTTAGAAACTATACATGGGCACATGAACTCAGCTCAAATTAACTCTATTTCAACCGTCAATTCAACACAGAAATATATCATCAGCTGAACTTCTCACGGAAATGGAACCGTACCCAACTAGCATACATAAAAAATTGCTGAACGCAACTCAATCCTAAACTAAATCGCCAACTGAACTCCCAATTCAATACTCAAGCCAGCATATATAAAAAAATTGATCAACGTCGTAATATCACTACGTGTTTTTGGTTCCATTCATACGGTATGTTCCAGATCCTCTTAACGTATAGCAACCAAACCCTTTTTATTTCTCTACCTTGACCATAGAAACAGATCAAAAAAAAAAAATCAAATCACACAAGCCGTTCTCGAGATGCTAGGGATACAGACCGACAAGCCAACATCCAGACCGATTTACCGACATTTTTTGCTGACTTGTTACTGAACATCTGGAGACTGTCACTTTGTTTGGATAGACTTCGGTCGTATATGGGAGGGTTATTTGTCTCTCAGATATCATGTTCAGGCAAACATTACTCGTGACTTAAACTATGAAATCTTAGGCATCATGAAACAACCACCCCTTTTATCAACACCACTAATAAAAAACTGATTAGCACATAACCATATTATAACTCATTCCAAAAAAAAAATAAAAATAAAAAAATTCATTCATTTAACAATTGATTATCATAAAAAAATTTGAGTTTATTAATAATGAAAAAAATCAAAGAAAAATTTTATAAACAAGGAAATAAACATTAAATTTTCTTATCAATCAAAAAAAGAACGAAATCAAAGTATTTGAGTGTTTTGTATACTCTGCAATGCACTAATGGAAAATATATATATATATAAGAAACAAAAGTATAATTTCGCTTACCCCTTGCCTTCTACCGATGAGCGCTCACTGGTGTTGCTAAGGTGCGTTTGACAATCTTAAACCTAAAAGAAAATATTTTCACTTCCTGTGTACAAAACAAAGCACTCAAAACCCGAAACTTTAACACTAATTTTTTTTATTTTTGATTTCACTCAAAATGAACGTTTTCTTATTAAATTTTATGATTTTATAATTTTTCTTAATAAAATTTTCTTATAATTTTATAATTTTTCTTAATAAATTTTTTCTTGTAACTGATTGGAATATTTCTTTTTATTGTTAACACAATATTTGTAATGCAACTGCTTATATTTAAAGATGCATATTTCATGTAGGCAATCGCAAATATTGGTCGAAATAACCGCCAATCACACGGTATAATTTCGCTGGAATTGAGGCCCCGCTAGCAACAACGTTTGGTAATCTGTCCGGTTATACGCTACAAGCATTCGCTTTGATTAATGTATTCTTCCATATTTTTTTTTTTTTTTTGTAGATGGAAAATTCGTCTAAAGTTGTTTTAACAATTTTAATTAATTGATACAGATTCGACAACTTCAATTTTAAAAGTTTCTGACTTTCACCTGGACACTTTACTTTTAAATTTAATTTAATTTTCTTAAGAGAAAAAGTATTGAAAATAATGTTTCACTACCGTGGCCTCTTCAACAATCATATACCAAATTATATTTTAACGAGGTACAAAAAAAAAATCGCTGGTGCTAACGGCTTACAAAAAAAATATTTATTCCATTTACCCGTTTATATTTACGTTTATTATATATATATATATATATATATATATATATATATATATATATATATACAATAACATTACTAAGACAGAAAAATTATTAAAACTGAGACTACTCTACGTAATGACCATCATAAAAACACAACAACAAAAAAAAGAAAATTCAAATTAGATCGTCATATTTGAACTAAAATTGTTCAAAAGTTCAATGAACTTTCCACGTAATTGTGTCCTGGATTGAAATTTCTGTTCTTGATTATTTAGGATAGATGGCACAAATCATCGTAAAAAGTTTATCGCGTAAAAAAAACCGATTCGGTTTGTTTCTTGTCTAAATGTCTAAATTCTACATTCTACAGTTTACAATTTATAAAAAAAATAACGATTTGTTTGATTTAGTTTTTCGCCGTTTCGTTTCTTATTCTTAGTTCATAAGTAAATTTGTAACAGACTCAGGGACTTTCAAAACGTCGACAAAAGTGATTTTGGACCAAAGCTAAAAATCTTCAGGAAAACTTCATTAACGGTGAGATTTACTCGTAATGCCATTGTCAAATGAAAATTTCAAACAGTATGGTTGGGTTTGTGAAAATGTGAAGATGAAATTTGAGTGTGGCTCTCAGTCAAAAAATAAAAATAATCGAAGATGAAAGATTTCGCTTGGACCAGTGTTTCCGGTCTATTTACTGATAGTATTTAACATTTTTGCGTCAAAACGGATAATTTGTGTTTAGACACAATTTTGTTCTCTCCAAAGTTAAGAAGTCCAAAATCTTGAATAAATACTTGAAACATCTAAGAGGTCAGTCAAGGATGTTATTGTGCACTACCTCCAATGTAGTAAGTGTTGCTTCATCTTAAATTTAAATCAATTTAAATTGAGTTCCCAACCGAACAACTCAACTCCAATAAAAACTAACTAAACCCTAATTCAACTTCAATTCAACTTTGTTCAAACCAAACTTCAACCCTCTGCTCACCCGACACTTATTAGCCAACACAATCCCAAAATTAACTCGATTCAAAGGCTACATACTTTTATGAACTCAACTCAATCTAACCTCCCACTAAACTCTAAATTCGACTCCAAATTATTCCCTAACCGAACTTTTCACTCAATTTCAACTCAAACCCCGTTCACCATCATACCATAATAGTAACGTACAATCATACCGGTATACGTACCGTCGTACCATCATAACCTTAAACAATCATTCCATCATACCATTATTCCATTATATCACCATACCATCATGACACTACAACATTAAACCATCATGCAACCATACCATCGTACCAAAGTAACATTGAACCATCACACCATTATGTATATCTTACCGTCAATCCATCACACCTTCATACCATCATATCATCGTAGCATCGAACCATCGTACCATCAAACCATCATCCAATCATACCATCATACTATCAGGCCATGCAATCACCATACCATCCAACTGCCATACCATTATACCATCATACCATCACACTATCAATCCATCATAATATGATACCATTATACCATCATACCATCATGTCGTCATATAATCATACCATCATACCATCATACCATCACACCACCATCACCATCACACCATTCTTTTAAACAAACCATCATACGATTATACTATCATACCATCATAATCATACCATCATACCGCTATCAAAAAGCAAATCCATTTTTGAAGTTTTAGAAATTCATCTTTAGAAACCTTGCACATGATTATCATCTCTCAAGAAGGAGATGGAGGTAACATTGACCTTTCTTAGGTCTTAAACAATATTTATGTAAAGTTTGGTTCAATTCGGTCAAGGCGTATGGAATTGTTTAAATATCGTACACATATAATGTACATACGTAGAAATACTCACTTTTATATATGTATGTATACCACGTCAATGTACCTTTCGATAAACCTCGTCATCGTCGCCGTTGTTTCCTTTTGACATCTTTTAACAGCATCCAATTCATAACCATACAAGTTTCATACAATAACACATGTTTTTTACGTGTTAAAAATGCCGTGTTATGAGTTTTGTGCCTATACATATCAAAGCTGGAATAATAGTTTCCACATAAACTGAATGAAAGGCAACAAGAAAATAGAAAAGCCACTTGCGAAATGTTGCTCGCCAGATAAAAAAAGAAAGTAATTTCTCCATCGGATTGTGACTGGCGTTGAAAAATGGATTTATTTTAAGAATTCAAAGCGCAAAATATCTTGGGTTGATCTAGGACAACCATCGATATCGACTGCAAGGCCAAATCGCTTCGGACAGAAGACAATACTCTGTATTTGGTGGGATCAGAAGAGTGTGATTTATTTTGAGCTACTAAAACCTGGTGAAACAGTAAATATTGAACGCTACGAACAACTAATGATCAATTTGAATCGATCTTTGCATGAAAAACGACCAGAATATGATAAAAGTCAACACATAGTGATTTTGCTTCATGATAATGCACCATCACACAAAGCAAAACCGGTCATGGAAACGTTGGAAGCATTTAATTGGGAAATACTTTCACATGCGGCTTACTCGCCAGACTTGGCACCTTTCAATTATCACTTATTTGCATCGATGGGCACGAGCTTGCTGAGGAGCACTTCACTTCCTACGAAAATGGCTCGATAACCGATTTTAGTTTACCACTGTAGTATAAAAAAGAAATTGTTTTTTACGTAATTTACTTTAATTTATATTTACACATTTCATGCAATCAATAAATAAAAAATAAAATATTCGTCCGGACAGACAAATTATCAAACTACTTGCAGCGAATACGGGTTTGAAGACAAGGTGGATAACAAGTTGAAAAAGATCCAAAAGGGTTTGATCATATTTACTATCAAAATTTGATTTATCAAAATTCGAATGTTTTAGAAAATTTGAATAAATTTTGAAAATTTAGAAAATCCCTGAATTTTGGGTAGGTTACACGTTAAAAAAATAAAACTTTGAATTTTACTTAGTTAGTAATAATATTGAAATTCCAGTTGCAATAAAATAGACAAGTATACAAATAATTTTTAACTTTCAGCTGTCGCATTCCGCTGTGTATGTACATAAGTCACATTGACTCAAAAAAATAATCATATTTATGTATTGACGTCAAACCACGCGTACAGACAGTTAACTAGTAAATTTCTTTTAATTAAAATTTATTTGTTAAATAATATGTTTATTGTTATTGTTGGTAATAAACCAGTAAAAAAACTATTACAATGCAAGTCCGTGAAATATTTATTTTATCAGATGTAATTACAGTCTGTTAGTGTACCTAGTTTACATTATAATGACTAAGGTAATTTTTCTATACATTTTTTGCTGATTAAAGGTGTAAGATAAGAGCGCATCGCGATAACAATTTATTTGCATTAAAATATTAACTATCTATCGAATAAAGAGGGGTGTGTCGCTCTGATATATGGAATTCGATTAACGCAATTTTAATTAGTTTTTGTGGAATGATTGATTGATTTGAATTAAGCCAAGTGCATTAGTTCATGTACGTGTGAACATGATGTAAATTCGTACACAGCTAATTGTCGGATTTTTTTCATTATTCTTAAACAAATTAATTACAAGCAAAAATTCCGAAATAACTGAGATCTCATGTATCTATATGTAAAGTATTTTGCAAAAAAATCTTAGGTCTTTATACTGTTATCAAATCAAACAATTTATTCATTTATTGCATTCAACTAATCAAGTTTAATTGATCTGACTTTATTGACAATAAATTTACTAAAAAAAAACACACACACGATAAATACTCTAGAAACACTGCAACATTGTATGGCAAATTAATAATGTCCCGCATAAATGTCTTTTATCTTTGATTAAGGGATAAGCATAGGCGAACGTGTGGCATGCTACGTTTTTTGACCATAAACTTACCTATTCATTATATCAGCAGTTATAAAATCTATAAATATTTACAAACATAAATAACAAAATCATTTTTATCATTTTATCATTTCCAAGCATTGTGACAAACACGTGAATTTGCTATAGAACTCACGTGGTTGTTATAAAATTCGCGGAGGAAGATAATGGATTTTTTTTGCTGCCTCACGTTACGATGCTTTATTTTAAAATAGACCAATGGGTGTGCACTATTTTGGGCATTTTTACGCAAAATAGGTGGAGTTGTTTGTTTGCTAAACAAAGATTAAAGAACGCTGATCGAATTTCGAAAAGCGGCAAGAAAAGTTTTGTTCAAAAAATTCCAAATAGATTAGGACTCATAGAAAAAAATCACTAAAATTGGAATATTCAGAACTAAAAATATTTGAAATCAGTTATTCAATTTACAAGGCATCGAATGACTTGTGAAAAGTGCTGCAAATGAAAAAAACAAAACAAATTTATGTTACAGATTTTGACATATTTAGAATCCAAAAAAATTTATAACCATAATTTATTATTAGTCATTATCAGATTTCCGGAAACAAATTATTTCGACAGTTATAGAACAGAGGTGCAAACAGTGGAAGGGCTCTTCCTATTTATAAACAAAACCCGCAGTTTATAAGAAATTCTCGTCACTTCGCTCCCTAGTTATAGAAAATAATTTTAACTCTGAGAGGGAATTAAAAAGCAGAAATTAAGAAGCGGAAACTTTATGTCGTGTCGCTCTGCTCCCGTGAGATAGTCATTATTAAATCCAAATTTAGTCAAGGTTAAATCCATATCAATATTTGACCTTAGGTGTTAGGTAATAAAGTTCCGTAAATTTGCACCGTTTAAACCTTCATACAAAGCTTAATTGGAAAAGTAAGTTTTAGAAAACTAAATTAACCGACCAAACGGCAAAGTGGTTAAAGCTGCGGCGTTTGGTCGGGAGGTACCGGGTTCGAATCCCGATAGGGGCGGGATGCAAAAGGGATTTTTCATCATCTGATTACGATCGGTGATGACGATGAACACAACTATGACCCCCTGTTGAGAGTGCAGAATCCATGGGCCGATCCATCTTTCATGTCAGCACTATAGGCTGGCATGAAGCAATGCAATGGGTAGGTGGTTTATACAAAACGGGTCTATAGCCGTACGTCCTCGATTTGGCTGGTACTGCGTAAAGACCTCAAGGTCAAATTTAAGATCATCATTTGATTTCCCCCTAAACATTGTGCAGTTTTTGTAATCACACTTTTTTTGATTTAGGCGTTCCCCTGGGAGTTACTTGAGTGCATTTTTAAAAGGGGTCCACTCTGTATAGTGATTATACTTGAAATTACAAATTCTTTATATAGGACCAGAAGTCATGTTTTAATTTTATGATTTTTATATTTTGAATGTGTAGCATTGAGTAAAACAAACAATTTATGATGCAACATGATTTTTGTCGTTTTTTAAGATACTAAAAATAGTACCATTTTTGAATTATTTTATAAACCCTATTCATTTGTCTTTAAAATGAGCCCAATTTTATCATTTTCGGATAATTAGTTTTTTTTTCTATAGCAATAAATGCAACACCAAGTGCATGAATTTTTTTGATATTTGACCCTCTTAAAAAACAACAAAACAATTTAATCTTTAATTAGAGCTACACATCCAAAACATAAAAATCACAAAATTAAATCATGACTTCCAAAAAAATATTTTTTACATATTGTCATGCATCTTACAAAAGATGTTCAACATTTTTCTGTGATATGAAATTCCATTACACGCTATAAAAATGTAGTCTCTATGTTAGCGTTGTTGGCTGCAAAACTTGAGGTAGCGAGTTCAACGGCCATATGTATGTGTCGATTTGATTTGTTTTTTTAATGTTGCACACAAATTCAAGTTTGGTTCCAAACTGGATGACGTATTTATAAGTATTGGAAGTGTGCGATCATTTTAAAGTTTTTTGGGGTAAAAATACAGCTTTATTATGAAAAATGGTTACAAATTGTTCATTCAAAATATTGCCCATAGCTAGCAACTTCTTTTTCCCATCTTTCTGGTAATAGGTGGATTCCCTGTTGAAAGAACCACACATCTTTAGAGGCTATCCACGAATCGACCTATTTTTTGTATCCTCATATAATAGGGTGACCTGGTCAAAAACGGCGAAACCTGGACAAAGTCCGTAATGCTAAAAAAACAGAACATTTAGGCTTACAAAACCAGGACAGTTATTAAGTCTCAAAATACGTCATGAATATGACTAAAAAAACTGATGTATAAAATTGGTTTGGTGGCGACAATTAACCACTGGTCCAAATCAAAGGTTTGTTAAAATCTCTTCTACAAAACTTTCAAACCCGTTAACTTGATTCATCATTTAGATATGGTGCAACTAATTCATTGATCGTTATGTTGATTAAGTTAGATATCAAGTTTCCAGAAGTTTTGTTTGGGACATGGATGGAATTTCTTAATTAAAAAATGTTCAGAATTCAACAAATATTGGGGATACTCCAAATGATATTTCTTTTTTAACATAACCAATCTAAGCCTTTACTACATTCCCAGCACCAAATGGAACATACACCTTTGTCAATGGATTTTAGTGAAATTTTATATCTAAGTTATTAAGCCAATTCTAAAAGTAGTTCCTAATATGAAGTCGAATTGTTCACGCTCTGAACAATTCATTGGGTACCAATGATACTATGGTTAGTACCATAATCATAATGATATTATGCTTGAATGGACTTATGATATTGTGGTTGGTAATCGACTGTCCAATTAATCGAAGAAAATTAATCGAAAATTTATTTTCTCGAAAAAAGTGTAAACCGATTTTAGTGAAATATGACTTGGCCAAGTATGATGGAAATTCTGGAATATGGCTCATTGTGATGGAACTTGGCTATTTCTTAACAGATTTTAGTAACATTTCACACGCGTGATGGAAATGGGTTTCTAAAATGATTTTTGGATAAAGTTATGGAATAGGGCAAACTAGGATGGAATGTGATTGTGACACAATCCGATTTAACCGATTGAATTAATTCGCCATGTTCGTTGGGAATGGGATTCTAAAATAATTTTTAGATGAAATGGAATATAACCAAGTAGATGTACGAGGTACTATTCCTTAACCGATTATGATAAAATTCGACAAGTGTGATGGAAATATGGGATTCTACAATTTTAGATGAAGTTCTGGAATGTGGCCAATTAGGATAGAACTTGGCTAGTTCTTAACCGATTTTCAATCTGCCTCACAGCAGATAAACTTCAACAGCTGCCTGATTCAGAGAAATCTCAACAGACAATAGCTTTTATGATAAGGTTTTTAGTGAATCGGGGAGCTGCTTAACGTTAAATGAGTGGACATTGAAACGTAACCGTCTTTTTATTTAGCTTAACATTCATTCTAAGAATAATATCTTAGGATTGAGAATGATACAAATTGAATGATCAAAGCAATATGACATTGATTTAAAAAACATATGGAAGAAAATGGATTCCTTGATAGACGTTTACCATACTAACTTTGCCACTCACATGGTATTCACTTGGGTGTTGTAAATGTTTTATACAAAACATGATCTCCAAAAACAAATTTAGCAGTTGAAAATAAAAGTCAACAAACAATAGAATATTTAGATGACCAATACACATCAGGTGTTGATGACGATGAACCATCGAATGAAATTCAATCCTGGAATGAAGAAGTCGATTCCTCAAAAATTATCTAGATGTAGTTACAGAGGTGTTCGGGGTTGTGCAAAAAGTGCTCCCGTTAAGAACGATATCCTATACAAAAATAATGTCAAACTAAAATCGGATAGCAGTTAACGTTGATCATTGTCACTCTACAAGATGGAACTCTATGTTAGCTGTGCTCACAAGATTTCGTGAAGTGAAAACGATTATTAAAAAAGTTTTAACGAACTTAACAATTGAAGTGATATTTTCTAGTGAAAATGAGCTAATTTTTATTTCACACATGGTTAGCTTTAGAAGTGAGTTATTTGGCATTAGTTGGAAAAGACTGCAATTTGTACAGGGATCCAAAATTTTTGAAATTTTAATACGGAAATGCAATACGAGTGATCTAGGATAACTCTTCTCCAGTTCATTAAGTAAAAGAATTAAAGAAAGAAGAAATATAAATTTAGAAGAATTACTTCTAGATTTGGAAGATCCGATCTCGTATCTTGAGTCTTTGTCTGAAGAAAATTCAATTGTTATGCGACCATGAAAGAAAGAACTGGCAAATACCGCTAAAGATATATCGGTTCGATTAATGTTAAAATGTTCAACTGACTATGACGTATAAGATGAATCTGACTTCAATGATAGTGATGGGTCAAAAAATAAAAAAATTAAATACTCAAAAGCTGATGAATCACAGCAATTTACCTCTAAGAAGCACAAAAAATCAACATCTCAACCACAAGCTCATCGAATAATTTAGTCGATATAAAAAAGCAAATGATGGTTTTGGAACACAGCAATTGATAAAATATTTAATGCGTTATTGACCATTCCACAGTCGTCAATTGAGGCAGAAAGATGCTTTAGGATTGTTTGCAACAAAATTTCGAAGCATTTTCATTGTATCTGTCGATTCACCAAAATTGGTTGGAAAATAGCGAAGATCTATCCTAATTGGCCATATTCCAGAACTTCATGTCAACATCATTTTAGAATCCCATTTCCAATGCACTTGCCGAATTTCATCGTTGTCGTTTAAAAACAGCCAAATTTCATCCCATTTGGCAATATTCCAGAACTTCAACTAAAAATTATTTTAGAATCCTAATTCCATTGTACCTATCGATTTTATTCAAAATCGGTTGGGGAAACAGCCAACTTTCATCTTGCTGGGCCTATATTAGAAATTCATCTAAAATAACGTATAAGGTATGGTAAACGATTAATCGGTCTAAAAATGAACAATTAATCGTTTTGTTCGGGAACCGATTATTCATCCATGTTCTGTTTTTGCATAAACAACTAATCCAGGCAATTAGACACTGTGTTTCTTTCTTGCTCCAAATGGAGCTACCTATAGGTAGCACGTTTATGAATGGATTTAAAAAAAAAAATTATAACTAAGGTTTGAGATGTGATGTCGATCAGTAGTTCCTTTTACTTTAAGTAGTTCCTTACATAAAATTGATTAATTCCGGCCCTGGAGAATTCCTTCGACCACATCATCTGAGATCGGATTTCTTAATTAAACGCTGGCTCAAATTCAAAAAATATTGTGGAACCCTGCCAATGATGTTTTGGTCGATGTAAACCTAAGATTTTATTCGCCAAATTTATTTTTACATACTTAGCTAATCCAGGCTATGACCTCAGTCTTCAGCATCAAATGGAACAAGCACATTTGTTGATGGATTTAAGTGAAATTTTATATCCGAAGTATTTTGTAGATCCTATAAATAGTTCCTAATATAAAACCTATTACTTCAAGGCCTAAAGAATTGTTCAACCATAAGATTGCGCTGGGATCAGCATTTTTAAAATAAAAGATGCCCAAACGGCAAAACAAATTTTTTAACACTACTTGCCCTAATGATTTCATGATCGATACCATAAATCAACAATTAGATTTGCAAAATTTAGTTTTCCGTACGCAGCCAACCCAGACTATTTTCTTGTCTGAGCACTAAATGGACCACACATATGTATTAATTATCGATGTGTTTTTTGAAAATTTTATATCTGAGATGTTAAGCCGATTTTATAAATAGCTCCTAATCTAAAATAGATTAAATCGCGTTTTGAAGAATTTTTTGGGTCATATCATATGGACTCGAGCTCGATTTCTTAAACAAAATATTTAAGTTGTCTCGGAATTATTATTTTTCTAATGTAAGCCATTTTTACGGACGCGCGCAGAAGTTTGAAAAATTAGAACATGCACGGAGAAGAAACCAGGACGCCTGGTCACCATTAAGATAGAGAGCGCTGCTCAGACAAGCCATGAGTCATCAATCGAAATTGATAGTAATCGAAAGGGGCAATATCTGGAGAATACGGCGAATATAGTAGGACATCCCAGTTAAGCGCTTAGAACGTTCCTTTGACCGGTTTTGCAATATGACCGTTTCTACTTCAGTGCTCGGCTCAATTGCATCAATTGTTGATCGTAACTTTCCGCAGTGATGATTTATTTGGGTTAGAGCTGATCCCACCAAATACAGGGCAAGAGCTTGGAGCCATGAATATTCAGCTTGGCCGTCGATATACACTCGTATGACACTCAATTTTATTGCTTGTGAATCATTCTAATGGCATTTAGCCGTCTGGAAATCGTTAAATCGTTAATTGATCAACATGTAATGATTCGGCAGTTCTTCCGTTTGACTCTTGCCTTCATCGAGGGAAGCTTCCACTTTCTCATCTTACAATTTTTCGGCTGGGCTGGACATTCCTTATCTTTCATATCAAAACCACATCTATTATATCATCGAAATCAGTATTCACATGTTGAACTCAATGCATAATCATCAAAGCTTCCAACAGCACTCGATGACTTTCAACAGCACTTTTCTTTGACATATTCAAGCAAAACGTATGACGTATTTAAGCAAAATGTTTATGTGGAGATTAATTAACTGCTGCCACAGTTTCTTTACGCCTCAAGCATTTTAGATCGTTGGAATGAAAGGTTCGGCGCACTGGTTTCCCTATCGCCTGATGACGTCAGTGCGATTATATTACGCGTGAGGAATCAGCCTAAGGATCGACCTATGTCATAGTATATATTTGAATTAAATGTAATGTTTATTATAGAAGATTTTGGCTGCGACCCAAGGTCAATTTTTATTCCGCTCATTTTTCCGAACACGAGGGGCTGAGTTGTAAGAAGTTGCCTCGCCAATACTCTAGGGTATAAAACTGAAGAACCAAAAATCTTTATGCTTATGGTGTTGGTTTGGTAAGGTGACTAGTGATTACTTTGGAGTAGTTTTGTAGTTTTAGCAATTTTAGAGGATATAAACTGTGTTATGGTGTTTGGATTGCCACAATATATAAAAGTAATTATATGTCGGCCTGGACTATTTCTTAATACCAATCTGGTTTATGATAATTAAATTTACAGAGTAAAGTGATGTAATAAAATAAAAGCTTATTACATTTTTCTTGTTAATCTTTGGTATGAGGTAATTAAACGAATATAACGTGCTTTAACATTGAGTTAGAAAGTAAGACTATAAACTGAATTATGAAAGTATATAATTGAAAATTTTGAGGTAGGCGTGCCCACAGCTATGAAGATAACGTACACGTACAATTTTACGACTGCCCCACGCATGTTTTGCATTTTACGAAGTAAACATATTTAATTATCTAATCATTTTATAGTCGCGTCTAGAGATAAACATTTCAGTGTCATTAAAATGTTTTGCCTATCTCTAGATCAAAACTGTTCACACAATCTCTCGTCATAGTTTTACTATTATAGTATTGAATCGCTGCTTCTCAATTTTAAAACGGTATTCAATTAGTAATTACATTTATTTATACGATTGTTTTTGTTTGTATTCGATCGCAAAGTAAATTAAATGATACCACGTATCATCATCATCATCATCACCATCACAAGAAAAATCTATATTTAGTTTGTCATTAATTTTGTACAATTTATAAATAAATAAAGTTATTTTTAAAATTTTTTATTTATGTCGACAAACTTTTATTAATTCAGATACATGCTTACCTGTATTTAGAGACTAATATCGCTCGGGTTAAATTTATTTCCATTACTGTAAACGCGGATGCCATTAAATTTGTTGGCATAAACCCTAATACATTTGTTTAAATCTTTGACAATTCAAAAGACATTTTCAATTAATTTTCGTTTTTTTCTCGTTTATTTATAGACAAAAGCTAACATCACCGAAATGGAATCATTTCAAAGGTATACGATTGAGTTGGAAGGACAAAATTCGCTTAAACAATTTGATATGGCGTTGCTGGCATTCACAATGTAAGTATAGAATTTAAAATTTAATTAGTAACGTATTTGTTGAATTACTTGGGTTAATTGTAATTGCATTGGGTACACCACTACACGATGTTGAAAATGTCAATTGTTTATTATCGTAAGATTTGATAATGATTTCAAAATAATAAATCAATTGAATTAATTAAGCGCACGACACTTTTATCTGGCTGCGATGATATCGTATAATTATAGCGTAACCGGTATCAAACGAATATTACGAGACAAAAGCTTAAATTCTCAAAATTGTAGAAACTTTCAACTTGCACCAAAACTATAAACAACCATTGAGTTGTTCACTTATTTCATTCATTTGAGTTAAGAGGTTGTTTGTACTAGACAAAATATTGTTTTGCTATATAATTATATTAACATATAGGTGGGCAGGTTATAAATACAGTTCGTCGATTAAGATAAGGTTTTGCAAGAGGATAGAGATGAGTCATTCTCTATTGAAGTAGAAGGTCAATGTTTTTATTTTTTAATCTCAATTGTATGGAGTCATTTGCACATATATTTGTATAGACAAAAATGTGATAAGACATTTTAATTAATTATATTCGAGAGTGCACGTGCTTCATAAAAATTATTTCCGCGGTTTATTATAGAAAAAGGCATTGGCGCCCAATTATCACCAACCCAGTACATTTCCAAGGGGGTCAAACTGCTCAGTAATCAAATTACAATACAAAGCAGGTCGACATTTTTATTTGAACTAGAATCAAATGACATTCTGTTTTATATTTATTAAACTTTTTGTCTAAAATTTTAAAATAATTACCTTCTAGTAGTTAGTTAATTTGATTTAATTACTTTTTGGCTAATTTTCTTAAAAAAAAAAAAACTTAAGAAAACAATTCAAATTTACGATTTTTTAAAGTAATATTTGGATTTTGACATTTCGAGTAGTGGGTTCTGTTCCCGGATGTTTTTCTAATCCCAAGTTTTACGCTTTTCCCGAGTTGTTTAAGTAAAATTTATAAAAATATAATTTTGGCTTTTAAAATATGCCTTTTAAAAAACAAAATGTCGACTTTGAATGTCAAATGCAACACGTTTATTTTGTGATGATTGCCAGATACAGGCAAAAACACTTTTGAATATAGGTGAAGTTGGCTAAATCGTATGATAATATTCCGGTGATTTTATAGTTGTATCCCTTTTATTATAAAAGTTGATTTTAATTGAAATTTCTGCATATAAGTCTGTGGGTAGTTGTGATTGCTTTTGCAGAGACAACTAAGAGAATGGTTAGTTGTGACTGGAAAAATATTCGATTTAATTGGACTCGATAACCTTTACGGTTATTGAAATATTTAATAATAAAACATTTTTTAATGGTTCTGGGTCTCCATTCCCCTTCAACCAAAGCTTAAGTTTCGGACCCTACTCGGGGTACATATTTAAAAGTGCAAAGATAACTCTTCAAAAATTTGCTTCCTTCATACACAAATCAAAAAAAAAAAGCAATCACAAATATTTGCTAAAACCGATTTTTCATGAAAACCTACAGTCACATAATTTTTCGAAAAAAATTCAACAAGATTGTGCTTCAACAACATTGATTAAACCTTTACTCGATCCAATCTATAGCCAAAATTGATCCGCCTCCAGGATTCCCTTGTTTATCGAGAATTTTTATTTTACAAATATCAACTTGTCGGCCTGTATTCTTCAAATGTCATCCATGTGCTCCAAATTTGATTGTTTCTTTAAAGGAATACCCAAATATTGTTTACCAAGACCAAAATGTTGCAATGCCATTTATACAGGACAGACAAAACAATTTTTTGCAAAAAAGTCGAATCAATCCAGAAGTGACGTCTAAACAGGTCAAAATTCAAACATTGGTGCACCTATACGACACCTGATAGACACAAACCACCAAATTAGTCCAGAGTCCAGACTACATCAAAACTGTCGACAAACAAACAAAATTTCAGAAAAAGATCGATTTTGGAAACGCTGTAAATCCGCAATTTTGCCACGCCCAAAAAACAAAAAATAAACTGAAGTATTTGCTACATAAGGATTTGCCTATTTAGCCATTCTCGATTGTTTCGAAATTTTTAGGATGTCTTTCCAACTCAGTGGTTGGTCTAAAATTGCCCAAGACTAGGTATTCCATAAAGTAAATCTTTTTTTATTTTTTATTTATTTAAAATATATTTGATTTATTTATTTTATTATCTAAACTCATTTTTTAAAAAAATACTTTTCAATTGCTGTGGCTATTTCACTTTTATTATGTATTACATATATAAATATAATTAAAAGGCAACTTTTATATTATTTTTAATTTATATATTTTTTAAATTAAGTATATTCCTTATAGTGAAATTTTATTTTTAATTTTCGATTCAAAATCGATTTCGATGCCAACAAACATCATCTTCAGTTGAAGCAATACTTATTGAATTGAAACGTTTTTTTCCTCGCTTTTTATACCCAAAATTTTTCCAGTGGTTGCGTTGAATATTTTCCAAATTTACAGAAACCTTCGCTTACGTTGATTAACCGTTGGAAATCAGCTCGTACATTTTATTTGTAGCAGTGTTTATTTTGCTGTTCAACATAAATTGATTTTCCTTGTTCTTGAATATTTCTAATTCCTCTACACGATCCATCATATCTCCTTTTTTCATCCTATACAGCACCTCTAAATTTGTTTCAAAATTCACGTAGTTATGCAGCGTGTGGTTTATATGTTGCGCGAATTTGGATTCTGTATTCATTCTCCCGATTCCTCTGACATGTTCTCTAAATCTCTCTCTAAATGAACGTCCCGTTTGGCCTATGTAAAAAGCGGGGCAATCTGAACATGTTAATTTATAAACACCCGTGTCTAAAGTGGAATTAATTTTGGTTTTAACAAAACTTTCTAATTTATGTTGAGTTTTGTGAGCAATGCTATATCCGAAATTTATGAAAATATTTTGAATTTTTTGGCTAACCTGGCTCCATTCCAAACTTAGGTATTTTCGATTATTATTATTATCGTCGAAAGACAATGTTGTATTCGATCTATACTCTAATTTTCTTTTATAACTGTTATTCAATGTATCGATCATTTTCGTATCATATCCATTGTGATATGCTACAAACTTGATGATGTCAAGTTCAATTTTGTAACTCTCCTCTGCCATTGTTATACTATTTAGCCTATGGATCATATGGCGGTATGCCGATAGTTTGTGCTGGAATGGATGCCATGATTGCTGATGAATGGTTTGAAATGTTTGAGTTGGTTTACGGAAAATTTGGAAAACATGTTTCTGGTTTATATTTTTTATAGTTAAATCCAAAAAATTTATAGTTTTGTTATTTTCGATTTCCAAAGTGAATTTTAATTTTGAATGAATTTCATTTAAATAATTGTGAAACTGGTCCAGTTGCCTACTGGTTCCCGTAAAAAGTACAATTATGTCATCTACATACCTGTGCCAGTATTTAATTTTGTTATAGAATTTATTTCGGCTGTTCAAAATATATGTATTCTCGATGTAATTTAGGAATATATTTGCCAAAGTTCCGGAAAGTGGGCTACCCATAGGTAAACCATCGTTTTGTATGTAGTATTTGTTTTCATGTTCGAAGTAATTTTGCCTGGTGATTTCTTTTAACAAAGCAACAATCTCGTTTATGACATGTATGTCTATTCGCTGACTTAATAACAAATCCTTGGCAATTATTAAAGTTTCATCTACCGGTATGTTAGAGTACATGTTGGTGACATCAAATGACGCTAACTTTGCACTCGTTGGTATGTTAATAGCCTCAATCTTGTTTACCAACTCTAAGTTGTTTTTGATGAAGTGGTCCCTTTCTAAACAAAGATTATTACAAAGCCATTGATTTACAAATTTTGCGATTTTGTATGAAGGCGCTGACGTAAAATTAACTACTGGTCTTATCGGCATGTTTGCTTTATGAATTTTGGGCATTCCTCTAATTAACGGGATCGTTGGTTTCATCATTTTCTGCTGCCTGATGTCCCTATTACTTAGTAAATGTGTTGATTTATTAATAATGGATTTCATGTTTGAATTGTACGTTTCTGTTGGATAGAGGTGAGTTACAGTGGGAGAGGAGAGTTACAAAATTGAACTTGACATCATCAAGTTTGTAGCATATCACAATGGATATGATACGAAAATGATCGATACATTGAATAACAGTTATAAAAGAAAATTAGAGTATAGATCGAATACAACATTGTCTTTCGACGATAATAATAATAATCGAAAATACCTAAGTTTGGAATGGAGCCAGGTTAGCCAAAAAATTCAAAATATTTTCATAAATTTCGGATATAGCATTGCTCACAAAACTCAACATAAATTAGAAAGTTTTGTTAAAACCAAAATTAATTCCACTTTAGACACGGGTGTTTATAAATTAACATGTTCAGATTGCCCCGCTTTTTACATAGGCCAAACGGGACGTTCATTTAGAGAGAGATTTAGAGAACATGTCAGAGGAATCGGGAGAATGAATACAGAATCCAAATTCGCGCAACATATAAACCACACGCTGCATAACTACGTGAATTTTGAAACAAATTTAGAGGTGCTGTATAGGATGAAAAAAGGAGATATGATGGATCGTGTAGAGGAATTAGAAATATTCAAGAACAAGGAAAATCAATTTATGTTGAACAGCAAAATAAACACTGCTACAAATAAAATGTACGAGCTGATTTCCAACGGTTAATCAACGTAAGCGAAGGTTTCTGTAAATTTGGAAAATATTCAACGCAACCACTGGAAAAATTTTGGGTATAAAAAGCGAGGAAAAAAACGTTTCAATTCAATAAGTATTGCTTCAACTGAAGATGATGTTTGTTGGCATCGAAATCGATTTTGAATCGAAAATTAAAAATAAAATTTCACTATAAGGAATATACTTAATTTAAAAAATATATAAATTAAAAATAATATAAAAGTTGCCTTTTAATTATATTTATATATGTAATACATATTTATTTTATGTAAGTACAATCTAGTCTCCTAGACTAATGAACAATTCGTTTCTGATTTAATTTACTAGCTTATATTAATCGATGGCTTCTTCCCATTGGCGTTCCATAGTGCCTGGTAAGTTGAAGTAAACCACATCTTTGTAGTGAATTTTAGATCAGGTCAAAAGGTTTGGCTCTTTTAAGTCTGCGTACTAAATTCGTGCTGCTTAGGAGCGGAATTGCCTCAATGTTCACATGTTAGCGGAGCTTTTCTTCGTGTCTCAGCGCTTTTTCCTGAATTTAATTTACGATGAGGTTCACTTTAAAGTCCCTATGGACAATTTTAAAAATAAAAAAAATATAGAATTTATAAGGTTTATAGAATTTGTAGTAATTATGTATGTAAATTCTGAAAAGTTTAAATTCTTTAAACGCAATAAATTATATCAATAAATTCTACGAATTCTATAAAGTCTAAAAATCCAAAAAGTTTCCTAAATTCTACAATATAAATCCTATTTTTCTCTCTCTCTCTCTCTTCAAACGTCTTAATATGTCTATAAACTCTTTAAATTCTATGAAGTTTATAAATTTTATAAATAATACAAATTTTTTAAATTTTGTAGATTCTTTGTGTTCTATTAATTGTTTCAAGTGTGTCTGTTTTATAAATTATGCAAACTCAAATTTACTTGTTTTATAAATACAAATTCGAAAAATCCTATAAACTTTAAAAATTCTGTAAATTCAAAAATTTCTATATACATATTTTATAAGTTCTATAAATTCTATGAATATTTCTTTAAATCCTATGCATAAAGTTTTAAAATTCAGTAAGTTCTTTCTGTAAATCTCTTAAATTTTTCAATTCTTATAAATTCTGTAAATTCGATAAACTCTATAAACCTTTTAAATTCAATAAACTCTATAAATTTTAAGTCTGTAAATATTATAAAATCTAATATGTTTTTAAAACCTATAAATTCTTTAAATGACATAGCTTCTATGGGTTCTATATATTACTCTGGTCTGTCAGTTCTATAAATTCTACAAACTCAAATTTGACTTATTTACATTCTACATGTTTTTACAAAATTTTTAATTTTTATAAATCTTATAAATTCTTTGAATTCTATGAATTCAGTAAATTCTGTAAATCCTATGAATTCTATGAATTCTATAAAGTCTAAAAATCCAATAAGTTTCTTAAATTCTATAAATTTTATAAATCCTATAAATTCTGTAAATTTGATAAATACAATTAATTCTATAAATTTTATAACTCTTAATTTGTAAGCTATACTTCTATAAAATCTACAAATTAAATTTATAAACTCTATGAATTTTATCAACAATATAAATTCTTTAAATTTTGTAGATTCTTTGTGTTCTATTAATTGTTTCAACTATGTCTGTTTTATAAATACAAAAATGTTGAGAAAATCCTATAAACTTTAACAATTCTGTAAATTCAATAATTTCATTAAAAATTTATAAAGTCTATAAATTTTATGAATAAAGTTTAAAAATTCAGTAAGTGCTTTAAATTCTACAAATCTTTTTCCTTCCTATAAATTCTGTCGATAAATTATATAAATTTTGCAAATTCTCTAAATTTTACAAAGTCTATAAATGTTATAAATTTTAATATATTTAAAAACTATAAATTTTATGAATTTGATAAATAAATTGAAAGATTTCTATAAATTACATAAATTCCACAAATATTATACATTTTTAAAATTTTATAGGTTCAATGAGTTCTAGGAATTGTTTCAAGTTTGTCAGTTCTAAAAATTCTATACACCCAAATTTTACTTATTTTAAAAATTCCTTATTTATATAAATTCTATAAATTTTATAAATTCAAAAATTTCGATAAATCCTATAAACTTTAATAATTCTATAGATTCGATCATTTCTATAAATTTTATAAATTTAGTAAATTCTATGAATAATTCTATAATTTAAATTCTTAAGTTCTTATAAATTCTGTAAATTCGATAAATTCTATAAATTTTAAAAGTCTAATAAATTTTATAAATTTTAAGTCTGTAAATATTATAAATTCTAATATGTTTTTAAAACCTATTATTTTCATAAATTTTATAAATCCTTTAAATGTTATACTTAGATCCTATGGGTTCTATATATTGTTCAAGTCTGTCAGTACTATAAATTAAAAAAATTGCAATGTTTTTAAAAGTTTTTTAATTTTTATAAATTTTATAAATTCAATAAATTCTGTAAATCCTATAAATTCTATGAATTCTATAAAGCCTAAAAATTCAGTTAGTTAGTTTAGATTAGTTGGAGTAGCATAGAATTTATTCCCTTCACCCTTACTGGAACCATTTATCTCTTCTGAATTTGTATCTTTGTCGCTTTATTCGGGGTAGTTATTATGTACTAAACACCTTTTTGCAGTTTCTAAACTAAGAAACAACACAACACATACTTGGCAGGTATATTTTAGGTAACTTTCAGGAACGAGCATTTATTGTTCCGTAATCTGTTTTATTAGGTGTCATATCATGTTGCACGGAAAAGAGAAATACTCTAAAACTTCCAAAAGTAGCCCCTCTATATTTTATATTTTGACCAGCTCCCTAAATTAATCATTTTTTGCCATTCTCTGAAATATTACGTATAATTGTTTGGTACAATTGAAGGAAATCTTTCTTTTAAGCTTGACTTTGGATTTTCAATTTTTTAGGTTGTTTTATGCCTTAACCTAACCGCACCTCTATAGATTGACCAACATTTCTGGGGCACTTGAATAGTGACTTTAGAGAAGTTTCCCTGTATATTTTTTAGTGTTCACAAGACAGACTATAATTACACAAAATTATGTCGATTTTAATTAAATTAGTGTGAAAAATAAAAATTCTTTAATTCCGAAATTAGTGTTTTCAATTCCGGAATAATCGAAACCAATATATCGGCCGGTATTCCGGAATACTGGAATTTTGAATTCCGGAATTGGATGCTCTAGTTCGCATACGGTACTATTTCTCGATTTATGGTAATCGGGATATATTCGAATCGCCTGTTTGTAAAGTTGATGTGAACTGATTTAGTTTCATTTAGTTTTATTCGCCATCTTTGTGTAACTTCTGTGTTGGCGTTTGCCAACAGCTAAGGTCGCCATGTCATCTGCAAAAGTCGCCGCTGTGTTGTTTTTTAATACAGGAAGATCTAAAGAGTATAGTAGGTATAAAACCGGCCCTAATACACTGCCCTGTGGAACTCCTGCGTTGATTTCTTTCAATTCAGAAAAGGTATCATCTAACTTAATCTTAAAGAATCTATCTTTCAAGTATAATTCCAGTATTTTAGCAAATTGCATTGGTAAAAGATGTTTTAACACGCTTTTGCTACCTCTAGAAATATCGTTGAGTGTTGAATTGGATTTAACCTTTTTACCAGTAGCTTCTCAAAGAGTTTGGACATGATTAGTAATAGCGAAACTGGCCTATAAGATAAGGTTATGCGTATTGGTTTCACAGGTTTTTAAGTTTCCGCAAGCTTTGCCTTCATTATTCCTATCCCATTTCTCGCCTGCTATTCTCATTGGAGGATCCTGCATTATTGGTTTTTTAATTCTTTTGGTTGCTTTCCAAAGAGAATAATCGGTACTGCTATTATTAGTTAATTTTCTTTAAATAGTTGCTGATTGAATCTTTCAATTCTTTGATCTCTCTTCTTAATTGTTGATTAAGATTGTTCAAATTAGTTTTATCTTGGGGAGCCCTTGTTTGTTGCCATACTCTTCTCGCTCTTTTTTTGTCTGCTAGGAGTTCCCTAATTTCCATAGAGTAGTTGTTTCCCATGAATCTTTTTAATTTGCTGTATATTGTTTACAAATTCTTCAATTTTTTCTTGTAGCGATAATATAAAGCATTCCCAATTAGTGTGATTATTTACTAGAAATGGGTTTCTTTCTTTCTGAATGATTTTTTTTTAAACTTTGCACTCCATCTAAGGTCAACATAAACATTTTTAGAGGTAATTTGCCTCTCCGGTTTAGCTTAATTAATGCTTCAATAGCCTTAAATCTTTAAGATCGAAACTAGGAAGAAAAACATGAGAGCAGAGTACAAATTTCGAGACTCAATGAAATTGCATGAAATTCATATATTTCAAAATAGCTCAGAAAACTTATGTAGCCGTGCTCTGGAGATTAGGGCGAGAAAACAACGCGAATCAACTCCTCAAAGAACAGGACAACTAGAAGATCCACGTCTGTTCGCAATAGAGCACCGTGTCAAAATGTGTTTGGGTCCAGGTCTGCATTATCATACCAACCGGTAATAGCTTATGTAAACAAGAACGATGTACTAATTTTCCCAGGATTTCATCCCAGTAAATGAAAAAAAATTAATCAGGCAACCCTAGAAAATGTAGTCATATTTAATATTATGTGAAGTTAGCCCAGCCCAGGATTTTATTAAAATTATTAAATATCGAAATTACATAATATCATTAAAATAAAATCCACATACAAAATTTATAAAATTTAAATCATCACTGACATGGGCTGAGAAGTTTCATTCATTTTTATATTTCGATCAATTATTCGCGTGGTTTGCCAAAACTAAAAATGTCTCGTATTAGAGGTATGCAAAATGGTTCATAGGTACGTAATTTAATAAATCAATAACTGCATGCTCCACATTTCCGAATACTTTGTGCATTATAAAAATCCAATGACTTTAACAAAAACTTTGTCACCGTAGATACATTAGAGGTGCAATCTCGATTAAGGTAAATAATCTGGTTAAGTTAGAAGCTCCAAATTCTTGGGCTAAAGTAATATTTTTATCCCGTAATGCTTTAATGAGTTTGCTAAAATCATTTTCTACCTCCAGCAAGCAAGTAAATGCATCAAATGTACAGGTATAAAAATAGTTTTCCCCATGTTGATGCCATTTTTTAAGAAGCGTACATGTTATTGTTTCGTTGGCTTTTACAATTTTTTTGGTTGTAATCTGAAGGGTCATTATGTTTATTACCTAACAAGACAATCCAAACCGAGCGGAAACCAAAACGGTCTCTTACATGCAATATTATTCGTACACATGGTTAGAGCAAAGTGGTATTAATAAAATACGTTTGTTCAAGAATTTGTTTATAATTTGTATTGTGTCGACATAATTTCGAAAATTAAATTTTATACGCCAAAACCGAAAAAAACAATTTAAAAAGCTTATAAATCTATTTACCAAAAATGAAATATTTAGTAATATAAAATGTTGCATGTGGAGTGTAGAAGCTGAGGCTGCATCCAAAAAACAGCTGGACGAAATTGATAATAAATTTGTGCTGTGCTACCTTACAGGGAACGTTCGTATCTCGATTACCACTACAAATTATTCCACAACAATTGAAATATCAAAGAAAAATAAATGAGCGTATAAAACAAAAACTTAGAATAAACAAAAGAGACAAAGTGAAAATAAACCAATTCGCAAATTTTTATGGGGCTGGGTGTACGTTACATGAACCTTGCGGCTAGCAAAACCGAGCCTCACCATGCATGATAAACAGCAAGTCTTCGAAGAGATATCCCCAACAGTTTATGCGCGAAAAACAAACTAGCGACGATGGCTATCGCACATAATATGAATGATGTCCCACCGTCATTCATTTTGAAAATGGACGCTTGTGTGTTACTGAGGACAACATACACCAAATCGACCAAAAGCCACGCTTATTGGCTTTTTAAATCTGTGTAGTTTGGATGATTTTGATAAAACATTATTATACCACGGGTTTCTAGGTTACTTCACATTGCGGCGAAACATATAAGGACATCCAGGTATTTAGAAGGATGCGGATATGACTTTCGGTAGAGTCTATAATATCCACCCAAATCAAACCGAGTGCTTTTATTTACGTATATTTCCGCATCAAATCCAAGGGTCAACTTCTTTTGAAAGGTTAGGACTGTGAATATTTTACCCAACTTTCAAGGCAGGTTGCCAAGAACTTTGCCTTCTAGAAAATGACGATCACTGGAGAGATACACTTGCCGATGCCGCTGTATTTCAGTCGTCATACAATTTAAAAGAATGATAAGCAATAATCTTAGTTTACTGTCTGCCAACACAACCCAACATATTGTGGGAAACATTCTAAAAAAAAAAAAATGTGTGATGACATGAAATCTTCGATACTTAGCGTTAACAACAACCGAGGTACATTTTTTTTCGTGGATGCTCCTGGTGGAAAAGGAAAGAAATTTCTTATTAACATTCTACTGGCTAAGGTTGGATATTTCTACGGGTTGTATGACTCTAGCTGTTGCATCGTTAGGTCTTGCTGCTACACTCATCAGCGGTGGGATAGCACATTCCACGTTTAAACTATCTCTAAACATCTTTTTTCAACAAGAATCTGTCTGCTACATCAGAAAAAATGGTACTCTCTGAAAAATATTGCAAGAAACTACATTTATAGTGCGGGGTGGGCGCAAGATTTGCAAGAGTCATCGAGCACACCATTGAAGCCATCAACCGGATCCTGGAAAATATTAAATCAAACAGGAAACTAATGGGCGGCATGACGTTTGCTTTAGAGTCGGAGTTGAGTTGGGGTTGGATTAGGATGTAGTGAGCAGTTATCTAATTTTTTATATATGCTGGTTTGAGGATTGAGTTTGGCGTTGGATGAAGTTCTGGAATATGGGCAAATATGATGGAACTTGCCCATTTCTCAACTGATTACGATGAAATTCGACATGCACGTTGGAAATGGGAATCTCAAATGATTTTTGGATAAAGTTCTGGAATATGGCCGAGTATGATAGAACTTGCCTATTTCTTAACATATTATGACGAAATTCTAAAATGATTTTTGGAAGAAGTTCTGGCATATAGCCAATAGAGGTGGAATTTGGCTACCTAACCGGTTTTAGTGAAATGCGAAAATTTCACATCCGCAATCTAAATGGGATTCTAAAATAATTTTCAGATAAGGTTCTGGAATATGGCCAGGTATGATGGAACTTGGCTCAATCGATTATTATGAAATTTGATATATGGCTTGGAAATGGAATTTTAAAATGATTTTTAGATACAATTCTGGAATATGGCCATCATGGAACTTCCCTATTTCTTAACCGATTTGGAGGAAATTCGATAAATGGGTTGGAAACTGCATTCTTAAATGATTTTAACATTAAATTCTGGAATATAGGCAATTAGTTGCGGCAAAAGTAATAGTAGTGCTACATCATAATTACAACATATACGAAATTTTCATACTTTTAAACAAAATTATGATATTATTTTCTTATTATGTAATAAATAATGAAAATTTGGAAAACAACATTTTTTAAAAACTATGCTTTGTTTTCAAGGCAGTTTTTATTGAATAATCTTGATTCATTCACTACTATTATTTTTTCCGCAGCTGTACCTTAGCTATTTTTAACCGATTATGATGAATTTTTGCGTTTCCAACTAATAGTAGGATATGTGACACAACCATTATTTTTGGACGAGGTTTCTGTAAATCATGCAGCTATTGAAGTTTCTTTGAGGCAGCGTAAACGTCTATTTCAATAAGCTTAACGATCGAGATTATGTTCGAAATAATATTCAAGATTCAGTTTGGGATTGATTTGGGAGTAGACTTAATTTTGAAGACCGAAGTTCTGATCACCTAATGAGGTTTCAGTTTCAGCCCTTAATACTTTTTGTTATTGTTATTACGAAATTTGCAACTAAGGCTCTGCTTATGTTTCACATTTTGTTACAATATTCATTGAGTAAGGCAATTGAATTCAGGCTCAAATTTTAAGACGCATTACGAAAGTGACAAATTTTATTTATTTATTCTTAGTTATTTGCGATTTGGCTGTTTCGTTTCACGTCGATGCTTATTTATTTCGTAATGATCGGTTGTTCGTTATGCCTTTGATAAGACAAAGATCAAAACCAGTTAAACCAGCCAACTTTTACGTTAAATTTTCATTCTCTAATTTCACAATGTAACTTTGTTCACTTTTTATTCCACTTTCCATTGATTTATCTCACTTGTATGTACTTGTGTTTTGTATTATTTTTGTTCGTTTCATTTTTTTAAATATAAGACATTTCTATGCATCTTTATTTTTTTATATTCAACCGTTCAATTTTTATAATTTTTAAACCTTCAACTTCAGTACAAACTAATACTGTTCGTAGCTAGTTTTTAAAATGAAAACTCTAAGAAATACGGAAGTACTGCTAATGTTTAATTCTGCGTAAAACTGAATACATCCGGTTATTGGTTTATGTTTAAATTTTATATTATTTATAGTAAGAGACAAAAATCGAAATTGAGACAAGGGTAAAATCTAAGAATAGTTTTGATGCCTAGAGATTATAATAATTTCGATAAATTTTCACATTATTAGCATGAAATCGAAAAGTTTATGAAAATTAGTGCTTTGCATTTAATATACATTGACTCATTTTAATCTGGGCTTTATATAACTCACTTAAAATATTTTTTTTTTCGACGAACCACAATCCCCCATTTTCACCCAATCAAAATACATTTCAGTGTACATAGTCGCGACTTTAAGTACTCGTATTTTATATACTACATATAGAGAGAGAATAAAACAAAAACCTAATTAAACACAATAATTCAAAAATAAATGCTTTAGTACTCGTTTATTTTGAGACTATATTGAGTATACCCAATATAATATACATATCAAGTCTAGTGTGTGTTATCTCATTGTAAGCAGTGTGACAAGTATCTATCTTACTTGTATGTACAGACTTCTGTTTTATTATTTTTTGTTTTGAGTGTATGAGTTAGACGAAAAAAAATCTCCTATACTTGGGCAAAATCATGAGACGGCAAGAGCTTCTGATAAAAATCACAATCGGCCTAAATGTATAAATACACGTGGTTCGCGATTTAATTCGATCATTCATAGAATCGCTGGCAGTGTATTCGGACCACGATTCTTTATTTCAATTTTATAAAAGTCACATTATTTTACCTAAAAAAAGTTAAAATTTTATAATTTCTAACAATTTATTGGTTTTTGTTTTGGCGCCAATTTTTTTTTCTCTTAATTTTGTTTTGATTTTGAAATTTAAAATTTTCAAAGTGATTTGGCATAATTTTATCGATGTAAATTAATCGATGTAGTTTTTTTTCTTGTTTTTTGGTTTAGTCATTTGGAACGAATCATTCATTTTTATTTTAGTGCTTAATAATTAGTTAGTTTAGTTGGACGATTTAGTTTATAGTTTTTTATTAATTTTAAATATTTTAAACATTATAATTTAAATAACCAAACCAAAGACACACCACAAATTTAAAAATGTTTAAAATTCTTCCCGATTTCTGTGTACTTCGTCGTACGAGGTACAAGAAACGGCAACGTTTTCGTTTGGTAATGGGGTTTTTGTTTTATACATTTTTAATTAAGTATTTATCAATAATTTATGCTAATTCATTAATTTATTATTATTTTTTTTTGTATTTTACAGTCATGAAAAAGAAGAACTCAATGTGCCAATTTGCATCACCAATCGATTTAGATTTACAAATAAAACCTGAGGTAATTAAGTAATTATGGTAATTTTAATTTGTAATTTAATTAATTACTTGTTTTTTTTTTCGTTTTCTTCGCACGATTTAGGCTATTGTACTTGAAGGTAAATACTGGAAGCGGGATCATCGTGTTATCTGTGCGGAATACAGAAAATGGAGAAAATATTATATTAAGAACAGTCAAGAAATTCAAAATTCTATTGATACGGTAAATGATTTAACTATTTACTATTATTACTATTACTACTACTACTACTGTTATCAAAAAAAAAAATTTATTTGTTAAATTTTCTTATCTCTGTTGTTACAAAAATTTAAGATAATTATTTTGTTTTTGTTTAAATGTTAATTTATTGTAATTGTTGGCACTTTGTGTGTTCGATAAACGCTTAGATACAATCGCATACTAGACAATATTCAATATCATAAAACCAAAAATGATTCATTCTGAATAAAATTAAAGTCTATAAAGCTAAAATCTTTCTGTGGCGTGCGCATATCTGAACTCCACTTGATCATTCACTGTCGACATGATCGGGTATAACTTTCATAGTGTGTTTGTAGCAAATATTTCAAACGTTACATATAATGAATATGTATATAAAAAGCAGCTTTTATTAATTTATTTTATCAATATTAGATTAGAATGTCAAAAAAAAATGTTGATTTAACACAAAAAAAATTGTCATAAAAAACGTCTTATTTATTATAAATTATTTTTTAAAGTACCGGGTATCTCAGAAAATCACACAAAACATTCGGCCAGGCAGACTATTTTTTATTTTATTTTCAGCTGAATTAATTGGAAAACGCCGTTTGGACAACATCGATGGTTTGAAATTATTTTTGATTGTTGATATGAGGTCTGTCAGCCATTTAAAAATATTACTGAACCTAAGACTTTAGACAATCATTGTGACGACTTACATCTATTGGATTGACTGATTTTCTGGGATACTTCTGAATCCTAAGTTCACTGGATAACTGGTAATTTCTTAAAACGTTGTGACTGACAGAAACATTTTTTTGGCTGATCTAAGAGACAGTGGAAATATCAAATATTGTAATGCAATCAAACTGTAAGTAGCTTTAATAATAGACGAGGAACCCTTTTGAACGCAACGTTTTTTTTTTTTTTTTAATTTTTTTATTTGACTAGAAGGGAGCTCTAACTAGCTAGGCTTACCATCAAATTCCAACCAAAAGAGCAAAACGCTATGATTACAAATTTAAAAAAATTTACTCCTATACTGGAAATTTGGTCAAAACACATGGATTTTTCTCAATTTTTGTTTTCCGACGAAAATTCGGAAAGGTATATCCCCTTTTTATAATACCATTCAGGCTAGCTCGCTAATTTGAATGTTGTTAACGAAAAATTGATAGCTCCACCAACCGTTGGCAATATAACAGGCCAATTGAAAAGTCCCCTTTCTACCATAGTAAAACACATTTTTTTGGCAAAATTCGATTTTATTATTCAACATAGTTGCCTTCGAGGGCGATACAGCATTTTTGTAGTACGATTTGACTTTTGCTTCAAAATAGGCCTCAGTTTCGGCGATTACTTCTTCATTGGCGCTAAATTTCTTTCCCACGAGCATTCTTTTGAGGTCTGAGAACAGGAAAAAGTCGCTGGGGGCCAGATCTGGCGAATACGGTGGATGCGGAAGCAATTCGAAGCCAAATTCATGCAATTTTGCCATTGTTTTCATTGATTTGTGACACGGTGCATTGTCTTGATGAAACAGCACTTTTTTCTTCTTCAAATGGGGCCGTTTTTTAACGATTTCATCCTTTAAACGATCCAATAACGCTATATAATAATCGCTGTTGACGGTCTGGCCCTTTTGTAGGTAATCAATGAATATTATACCTTGCGCATCCCAGAATACTGATGCCATAATCTTACCAGCTGACTGTTGTTTTTCCTCGCTTTGGATTCGGTTCATCGTGTGCAGTCCACTCAGTTAACTGTCGATTGGACTCCGGAGTGAAATGATGGAGCCATGTTTCATCCATTGTCACATATCGACGCAAAAATTCAGGTTTATTGCGCTTGAACAGCTTCAAACACTGCTCAGAATCATTAATACGTTGTTGCTTTTGATCGATTGTGAGCTCGCGCGGCACCCATTTTGCACACAGCTTTCTCATGCACAAATATTCGTGAATGATATGATGTACACGTTCAGATGATATCTTCACAATGTCTGCTATCTCTATCAACTTCACTTTACGGTCATTCAAAATTATTTTGTGAACTTTATTGATGTTTTCGTCGGTGACAGCCTCTTTTGAGCGTCCACTGCGTTCGCCGTCTTCGGTGCTCATTTCACCACGTTTAAACTTAGCATACCAATCAATGATGGTTGATTTTCCCGGAAACTCTTCATCAAGCCAAGATTTTGTTTCAACTGTATTTTTCCCTTCAAAAAGCAATATTTTATCAGCACACGAAATTCTTTTTTTTCCATGTTTTTTCAAATAACAAAAGTAGCTAGACTCACAACGCAATATCTCACAAACTAATGGTGGGACTGACAACATAAAATTGTTTAAGGTGGTATTCCATGGGGAGATTTTACTGAATAGTAAAATATGTCAAAAAGAGAGAAGTTTTATAGCAAACGGGGAATTTTGACAGCAATTGTAACTACAAAAAATCAAAATTATTTCTTGTTGTACATGCGAATTTGTCAATGTATGTGCATTAGTGAATTGCGTCAATTCTGTGTCGAGGCAAGTGATGAGGGGATGGGGAAAACTAGTCAAAAGAACTAAGCGAGATAGAGGGAAGAGTTCCATCAAGGAAAAACTTTAAAAGGTCATGAATAGGAAATTAAATACAGGTAAACCTCGCTTTACGAATGGGTTCGGTTCCTGGAAATGCTTCGTTAAGCGAGGATTCGTTAATCGAGGTATCAAATTATATGGTTTTATATGAGAAATTGTTAGTTTGGTTCCTGTAGTGCAAATTTAGTAAAAAAAAAGTTTTCAGTACATACAAAAATTAAATTTTATTTAGAATAAAATAAATAATAAAATTCGCAAACTAAAAAAATCAAAACATATCATAAAAAATAAAATAAATGCTTAAATAAACAAAATTTATAAATAAATAAAAATTATCGATTTTAAGTTGTTTACTAACAAAAATGAAAGAAAAACGGTTTTTTTAATTTTTTTTGTTTCTTTTTATTCGTTATTCCGAGGTTTGTATTCGTTAAGTGAGGTTTTGTATCAAAAATTGATATTCATAGATCCGAGGTTTTGTTAAGCGAGGGTTCGTTAAGCGAGGTTTACCTGTACATAAATTGAATTTATAAAATGTAAACGACCGATTTCAATTTAAAACCACATTTAAATTTATAGTCGATAAAATTTATGAGTTTTAATGATACAATTTAGAAATATATAACAAATTTAATTCATTACCTACTTCTTCAAATTCGTCTGATAAATTTCCCGATAGTGTCCTTGGTTGCGACAATGAATCTAAATCGTCCGAATCGTACTCATGCTCCAATGATAAAATTGAATTACTTAACGTAATCATAGTGTCCAAACTAAGCGTGTTTCGTTTAAAATTGTCATCATTCGTTGCTATTTCATCGTCAGCCATCGAATCATGTGTTTTGAGACATATTATTATTCTCTGAATTCGATTTATCCAGTTTTGATTTTAATAGTTCAGGGTCTAGCCGGGCAGATAGTATATCCTCTAGCTCGATTCGCCCCTCTTCCGCACGAATTTCTAATCGGTCGCTATTATGGGTTACAGACCAGAATAGGGGTAAAATTGTGGTTTCATCGTTTGTAAGAAATGTTCTTCTTCTTCTTCCGCTGGCGCTACATCCCATGAAGGGATTTGGCCGCCTCAACGATGCTCCTCCAAATAATTCGATCCGCCACAAGAGAACGCCAGACACGGTGACCGAGTGTGTTTAGGTCCCTTTCAACGTCGTCCATCCATCGGGTAGGTGGTCTCCCACGAGGTCCTACTTTCGTTGGTGCCGACTCCAAGGCCTGTTTGGTGGTCCGATTTTGTGAACGTAGTACGTGCCCAAGCCATCTTAGCCTTGATGATTTTATGAATCCAATGATGTCAACTTTATCGAGATCATTCCTGATCTCGTGATTCATTCGCATTCTGTACGTGGCTCCTTCTTTAATAGGACCGAGAATTCTTCTTATGATCTTACGCTCAGTTACAGCGATTTTCTGGATGTTTTGTGCTGTCAGCGTCCAAGACTCACAACCAAAGGTGATAACTGGTCTTATCAGCGCCTTGTAGATGTCCAATTTTATTTTGCGCGATATATGAGGAGACTTGAAAATTTTTATATTGGCGTAAAATGCTCGGTAGCCTGCTGCGATCCTCGATGAAATGTCCACAGAAACGGAGTTATGCTCAGTGATCAGCGATCCTAGATATTTGAACTCATTCACCTTTTCATATTGAGTGTCTCCTGAAATGAAGTCCCCACGAGTCTGCCTTCTCGCGGTCACCATGTATTTGGTCTTCGCTTCGTTGATCTGAAGGCCTATTTGTTGGGCTGTTAATTCCAATGGGAGGAGGACTTCTTTTAGGGATATGATGTTGCGACCCAGAATGCAAATATCGTCAGCGTATGCTAATAGCTGGGTTGATTTATAATACAGGCAGCTACGCTGCGCCATATTGAGCTGACGAATGACATACTCTAATGACAGGTTGAAAAGAGTTTGAGCTATTGGGTCTCCTTGCCGCACTCCAGATGTTATCTCAAAGGCATCCGAAATTTTCCCTTCTATTAGCACCTTACATAGTGAGCCATCCATTAAAAGCTGGCACATTGAAACCAATTTTGACGGTATGCCCAGGTAGGACAATACGTTCCATAACGTATTCCTCTTAATGCTGTCGTACGCCTGTTGAAAGTCTATGAATAGACTGTGTACAGGGATGTCCTTTTCATAGCATTTCTCCAGCAAAATCCTCAGCGTAAAAGTTTGATCGGTCGTTGATCTATTTGGACGAAAACCACATTGATAATCACCCAAGATCCTCTCGCTGTAAGTTGATAACTTTACTGCAACTACGTTGGCCAAAACCTTGTAGCCTGTGTTCAGCAAAGCTATACCGCGATAGTTGTTGCAGTTCAATCGATCTCCCTTTTTATGAAGTGGACATATAAGAGCCGTCTTCCACTCTACTGGGATTTCTTCTCTAGACCAAATTGTTGATATTAGCTCAAACATGCGGCAGTACAGATAATCACCGCCATATTTGAGCATTTCGTTGCAGATACCATCCTCACCAGGTGTCTTGTAATTTTTCATCTGCGATATCACGTTCCGCACTTCATCATATGATGGAGGAGGTGGTGGTGTCATCTCGACGTTAATATCGCGTTGAATCAAGAGAGGTTGTTGCTCGGAAGGTGGTGCCTGTTTATTTAAAAGCGAGGAGAAGTAATTTCGCCACACTTCGAGGACGGTTTTAGTGTCCATTTCCAACTCACCGGATTTGTTGCGAATAGCGCTGCTACGTGGATGAAAGTCCGTAGCTAATTCTCTTATGCAACGATATCTATCTCTCAGGCTAGAATTTTGGATGTTGCGCGCCTGTTGTTCATGCCATTCCCGTTTTTTCCGTCTACATAGCCGATTAGCGATTCTCCTCGCAGTCATGTAGGCGTAAGAAATGTTGGCGTTACATTTTTTCAAATTCAACTAGGCCTTCATTTTTATTATTGAAATGCTCAAAGCTTTTTCACCATGGGATACAAAGTTTTGTTATTTTTCGCTATGTGGAAGGTCAAGTAAATAATTAATGTCTCCGGACAGCTCGTCGTTAGAGTAAATCTGCCTGATTACATCGCGTAGTTCCTCTTTTCGGTTTTCTGGAATATTATCTTTTGAATTAAGTAAATCTCGCGCCAGTGAACGGGTTTTCTTCATATTTGGTATCTCAATATCCTTAAGTTGATTATCTTTAATGTGTAACGAACACGGAGATCGCTCATATTACTGGTCTGATGGCAGACACAACAGTAGAAGCACTGGATACACAACAGTAGAATTTTAGGAAGATCTGATTTTCTCGTGAACCTAGCACGATTTACACTAGAATAAGAAGTATTTTTTTAAAAAGTTCAATAGAGACATGAGCATCTTTCGCGGCATAAACGATTTGTCGGTCATTTAGTGTTAGGGCTTCCCAATCTAAGCATCGAATACGCCAATCTTTATCCAGCTCAACATTTCATAGACTCGAACTTAAATTGGTTAGTCCAATGTGTTTAAATTCAGTGAGCTGCGCAACATAATGCAAATCTAGCGTGCTGGCTACACATACTCCGTAATATTTGGCCAAGTAAGCTGCATCATCATGAGGTGGTACGCCCACCTTCTGTGGTCACAAATCAAAGGGGCCCCAAGTAGAGTTGTGCCCTTGTACATATTATTTAAAATTCGAATTCTCCATATTCGATTTTATATAGTATCAATTTTCTGTAATATTCCGGCAACTACAAAGAACCGTAATTACTGTTTACAAACACTAAAATTCAAAAATTTTCAACGATTCTTAGTTTTAAAACAATTTCCTGAAAAATGCGTGGTACAATCGAATTAAAGCACATCATAATTTATGTGTGGCCAATTGAATTAGTGCTACTAGACGACGTGAACCACCAACTGTTAACCATTAATAATCGAATCCAATTACATTGTACTCTTTACAATCGCTAGAAGTACAAAAAATACGATAAATTCACAGAATTCGTATCAACCACAGAGTTCTATTCACTCACAATTTAAATTTATCTCAATTTGTTGATTAAATTCCGTTTGTTGATGATTCCAAATTGTCATGTTCCCCATGTACAAATAAACTTGTTAGAATGTACGGAATGCAAATTTGATGAAACAAACGTCATTTGTTTTTTATTTTTATTGTTTTATAGCAAAAGGGGAAATTTCAATAAATGCTAAAAAATTAAATTATCTAATAAATTAAATATTACTAATACTCAATTTCCGTCACAGAATAAAAAAATAAAACCAATCTCTACCACAAAATCGTCATCCTGTTAAAATTATTATTGTGTGCGAGAATTATTTTTCATCATATACAAATTTTATTACGTGTGTTAGTCACTTCTATAAAAAGTTCTCGATTTGATACTTTTTAGAGGAGTGTGGCAACTTCATCCAGACACAAATATTTTTTTAATGCTTCGGTTTTGTGTTTCATTCCCCCATCCAGCAAATATTGAGCAATATATTTTTTGTTTCCTTTAATTTTACTATTCAGTAAAATATTCCCATGGAATAGCACCTTTAAGTAAGCAGTAAATATACTAAATCCTACTTTGATTTGCGTTACACTTTTCATTTCAAAAATTTCATACAGATAAGTCGCTAAAGAAGTTTCACTTAAAAAAAAAAAAAAAAATTTTGCTAAATTTTATTTGTAAAATTCATTAATATATCAGGGGGATTTTGAATTTCGATTCATTTCTGGTATAAGAGGTATAACTATGAAAACAGGAAAGCAAAATTGTAAAATTACGTTATTTGATGCATTATGCACCGCTCCTTGTACTGTGCCCTTTAATTAAATCATTTCAATTTTGTAAGAAATACGCCAACCGACCCTGCTTTTGCCGCATTGCTATACTTTTCCTGTTACACAAGAGGAATTAGCAGGTTACCTGAAAGATGGGAACAAGTTGTTACAAATAATGGAAATTATTTGAATAATATTAAATAGATATTTGTTTAAATTTATTTAAATGTTTTCTTTAAAATACGACAGAATTTTCCCTCCAATGTAAAAGTTTCTTAGCAGTGCCTTTATTTCGCTTTCTTAAAGGGTTTTCATGGATTTTTGAAGTTTTCCTGATAAGTATCATCCCTATTCCACAACAAAGGCTCAGCTCCATGGGATTCAGGTCTGGCCCGGATTTTCCACAAAAAACGAGAAGCGAGTTTATTATACAAAACGTCAATCCGGTTTATTGAATATGGTGTAGTTTCGGAGTAATATAATTTTAAATTCTTCTAGGTCCATGTTAAAAATGTATTCTTGGAAAGAGGCATAAGTTTGTTTCTCGTCTTTTGTCCAAAATTCAGCCCTGGGCAATCCATGGTTTAAATATCGGCTAGATAGCGTCTGATGTTTTAAACAACAAAAAGTTTATTAGCTCAATGAAAACCCTTTTCGAAGCGTAATACACGTTTTGTTTCATTTTTTAGAAAGTTTGAAGATTTTTAATTTTCAAACTCCATCATAATTTTTGATTGATTTTTTTTTTAAGAATTGTGAGGAAGAGAAGTTACTACACAAAAAAAAAAAAAGAAATTGGAAATTCTGTCCAACCGAGTTATTTGTGGTTTTTAACAGAAAGCCATATTATGTAGTGACTAGTCAACAACTCATATCTTAGAAACCACCACGTTTCTTTTTTGATTTTTTGGATTAAACTAAATTTTGAGAATACACAAAATACGATTTTTTTTCCTGAAATTCTAAGAATTTCAGAATTTTATTAAATTTTGAAATTTTTATATTATAATGAATTATATAGGGTTTGTTCCTATATTACTTTGAATTTGGTATTATTCAAAGCGCATTTAACGTCAATGTATTCTCCTTGCATAATAAAATATCTTTGTTTCGTCGGAGTGTGACTTGTGATTTATGATGTCAAATCATGTAGAGAAATTCTGTTGATTTCCCAGCCTGAAAGACCCAGTTTTTTCTCCGAAACATTAAGTATAAATGATGTGAGGATTGTATATCTGCAGAATCTATTAGCCTCACATCATCCCTCTGGGGATTTTTTCCACTTTTGAAATGAAAATCACTCGTACGTATTATAAGCTATAACGGCTATTTGAAATCTGATAAGATGAGGCTAAATAATTTACAAGTCTTATTGTTAGAAATATAGTGTAAAATCCAGCATCTTCCTTCTAGGGGCATTGAAAAAGGATATGTCATACAATGTGGTTTGTTAAACAAAAATCAAAAAGTTGCTCCTTCTGACTTTAATGTTATTGCTTCCCTAGACTCATTGCAATTAACATGTTTATCGTATTCCTGTTAGAATTTAATTTTTGCTTGACAAAAATTTAATTTTGCCATTGATGGTCAAGCCTCCTGTAAAAGCCCTAGGTCTGAGTGATTGCTTTGGAAAGGCGATTTCTTAGGTTAGTGGTGATGTATAAATATTTGTTTTTTTTTGTTCGTATTAGTCAAAACAATAAAATGTTTGGCTTCACTGCACTATTCATCACTCACTCGACTACAGCGCACTTTCTTGTATAAGCGGAGATTTGAATAACAAGAAAATAATAAATTCTCCATTTTCTAAAAGCTGTATTAAAGAATTTGCCTTCTTTTCCACAAGGTGTCCCTCTTTTCCATAATATTTCCCCCTTTTCCAGAATATTTTTAAAAAAATGTGTCCATAAACGTCTTTTTATAAATACATACATATGTATATCATAGATTCAAAACAGTTTTTTAGCCAAGTTTAGTGAGTGATGAATTGTACATCGCTTCCAATGTTTTTGTTTCAGTCTGCTAAACAATTTCCTTTAATTCTCTGAATTTTTATAAATTCTAAAAACTTGAAAGCTACTATTCGATATAAATTCTAAAATTTGATAATTCATGTGTGTGCATTTTAAAATTTTAAAACAGTATTCTAATGATTCAAAAATTCTGAAGTTTTAACATTTATAAATATATTTTCTCTTCGGATTGTTCAAAATTTGAAAATTAAAAAATTTGTTAAGATTTCTTTTTATATGTGTAGAAAATGTTTAATAAATTTGGTAAAACATTCACCCCTTTTATGATTGTCGAGTCGAACGATAATGGACACACACGACCGTCTGTTGCCTTTTCGTTGTTCATATTTTTCGACTCAATCGACTTGTCAATCATAAGGGGTGATTAATTAATTTAATTTAAAGTTATTGAAGGTTTCAAAAAATTTTGAATTCTCATAATTAATATTTTTACTTCGGGCATATGATCGAGCCTAAAAATATTAAATTTAAATTAGATAAATTTTAAAAATTTGAATTTTGTAAGCTTTGGAAATTTCAATATATTTATGTAGATATTTTAATGATAAATTTTGAAGTTTAATTAACCCTTAGCGGCCATACTTCACTACAGTAACATAGCGGCCACACTGGGGTGATTTCTCACTACAGTCATAAAAATCGTTCTAGAAAGACAAATTTAAAATATTGAGACTCCAAAAAATTCATGGACATTCTGAAACATATTTTTCAATTTCTAATATGGTTTACAAGAGCCAATATCAAGATAATTTAACAAAAAAGAATTATTTATGAGCAAAGTCAGGAAAAATGATGTTTTTTAGAAAAAAAATCATTACTCGGTCAATATTGAATTTAAGTACCCCAACTTCCAAAATTAATCGTTTATAGCGCTACTAATACTTTTTTCTTCTTTCTATGTACCTTACAAGTAACCTACATTCCTCGACAACCTATAGATGGCGCGATAAGTATGATTTTCGTAGTTTTTGATAACTTAAATTAAAGTTGATTTGGCCTGGGGTACATATTTACCCCTAGTGGCCTCTAAGGGTTAAAAGTTTAAATATATTAATTTGGCTTCTGATAGGTTTATTCATAAAAATTTTTAAGATTTGAAAATTCGTTCAGGATGTTATCATTTTACGAAATTTTTATTAAATTTGACAAAAATGGAAAGTTTGAGGTCAACTACTCTGAGATTTCATCAACAAACGCTCATCAAATTTTACAGTAAACCACTATTAAATTTTCATAATTAGCAAAATTATTTTTGTTCTACAACATTTAAAGTTTCTTGAAAATGTTGTTAATGAAATAATTAGTGGTGTGCTTTTAACTTTGTAGGTAGTTCTTTTTAGATAGAATTTAGAATTTATAGGTCTTACTCTGATATTTGAAGAAACCCTGAACTTTTTTAAAAATTGAAAATACAACTTTATTAAACTTGCAAACGGGTGTAGAAAATTTGAAAATGGTGCACGAGCTTTGTCCAAATATTAAAATGTATAAGAAGATAATTTCATAATCGTTTTTAAATCAGCCATGTAATTTTTAAGTTAATGCAACCATTTTAATTCTATAGCTGAGAGCTTTCAGACTAATGAATTTAAAAGGAAAATAAAAGAATCAACGAATTTTTAAAAAATTTTTAGAATAAGTATGAAAATAAATTGTGAAATAATTTTACTTAACAAAATTTGTTTACCTCTGTTGAATTTAGATATTGTTTAAAATATCTAAATTTATTGATGATGATGATATGTAAAAAATGATATGTAAAAAAAAATTTAAAATGTGAAATTTTTAACAAATGTAAAATTTGAATACTGAGTTCAATTTAGCTATACACTCCTTGTCACTTGGTTAAGGCCACGTTAAATTTATATACTTTTGCTAGTTTAGCAGTTTCAAAAATTTTCAAAGCTTAAAATATATATTCTTATAAACTAAACAGGTTATACAAAATTGAAAAATTAAAAACTATTTGAGAGTAGAAAAAAATATGAGCAAAAATTCCGGATTCACATTTTCAGTAGGTTAAGGCCTTATGAAAATTCAAAATATCAGATCATTTTAAAAATAAATTTATTGAAAAAAAAATCGGAATAATGGTGTTAATAGTGAGTATTTCCACCATTTTTATTAAAAACTTCAAAAATCCTGTTCGAGAGTGAGTTTTACAGTGATTGGATGCAGTCTTGGCTCATTTCACTTCATGCCATTTTTATGGCATCTACAAGCTCGCTTGGTGTTTCAAATTGGAGTCCTCATGCATAAACTTTCCTGGACAAAAATCAGCATTTGTTCTCGATGATATTTAGATCGGGTGAATAAGGCAGACAGGGAAGAAGTTCGATATTTTCAGATCTAATCCAATCTTTCACTACCTAAGTATTAGAAATGTTACCTTAGTATTGTATATAGGGGCGTTGTCTTGTTGAAATATGAATAACTGAGGTCCATATTTCTCACGTAGTGACGGGAAAACATTTTGTAATAATGTTTTGTAAGTTTCAACGTTCATTGTAATACTTCTGAACTCCAAATCTATAGTACCATAGTAAGTGATAACACCCCAAATCATAATACCAGATGTACGGCTATTGCGGCTTACCAAAGTGGTCTCTTCTTTACGCAAATCGAGAAAGTAATATTTGTTTCCATCAGGCCCATCCAGGTTGAATTTTTTTTCGTTCGAAAAAACACGTTCTGCCATTCATTATTCCAGGTCATGTGAGTACGTGCAAAATCAAAGTGTTTCTTTTTATTTATTGCATTCAAAACCGAATTTTGCTTAAATTACGTCGCACTAGATGATCACTGTATTGATTACTCGCCAAACAGTTGTAACACTAGCTGCAACTTCAGTTTAAGGCTTGATTTTCTTAACAGAAAGACCAAAATTAGAAGCCTTACGAAGAAATGACCGCCGATCTCTACTCGTTCCTACCAAAGAAGTACATCCTTTCTGCCTGGCCCCGTAGTTTTCGATATCTGAGAGAGGTAATTATTAATCACAGTCTTACTTCGGTTAATTTTTTCGGCAATTTTTCTGCTTGAAAATCCTTGCTCACTATACACATCAATTTTGGCTCTTTCAACTTCACTGAGGGTCTTAACTTTTGGCATTTTAATTCAAAATTCAATTAGTAATTTTAATATTACTATAATAAACGTAATTAGGTTTGAAAAATACTTAAATTTATTGACTAATCAAGTATAAAATAAATGGCCTTATCCTACTGAAACGCTAAAAGTTCGTACGTTTTAGATTAGTATTTGAAATAAATGAATAAAGTAACGATAAATCCCGTTTAAAATTAATTTTTTCTGTAATTTTGTTTAATTGCACATAATGTTTGAATTTTTACTTCCAAGTAATCTCTACATGTTGTTCTAACACACACAAATTTGAAAGGAAACTAAAAATGTATGGTGGCCTTAACCAAGTGTATTTAAAAAAAAAATTAAAAATTTTCAAGTTTCAGAATTTACCGAAACATTTTCGCACTTTTTCCTTCAAATTTCGAGCATTGATTGAAATTGGAAACAGACAAACTTCCTGAAATTAGCCTTCACATGTTAAAATCTGCAAAACAATTTTATATTATCTGGAAAAGTGATAATTCCTTAAAGTATAAGTTTTTAAAAAATTTAATAAATTGTTCAAACAAATGATTTACATGTTGATGTTTTATTGAATTCTGAAGATTTAATATTTTTAGGATTTAAAGAATTTTTAAAATTTGTTGTGACATATGTTTATTTTCACGTAATATTTATAAAATTTATTTAAATGTGAAAATTGCTCCAAATCTTTAAATTCCCTTTTCTTTCAATTATTTAATTCTGCGTTTCATTTGTAAGTTTTAATATTTCTAAAATGTTTCAAATTTTAAAAGTTAAGAAAATTTTAAAAATTAAACAATATGGCAGTTTTTAAATCTTTTTAATAATCTCTTCATACATTTTTCAGTTTTGATTTAATTTTGAACGTTCAAACGATAATTAAAAAAAAATCAGAATTACCTCTAATGCTTGAAGTTGAAGGAGTTGTGAGTCTGAACTGTTTTCAAAATTTAAACATAATTGAATTTTTAAAATTGTTTGACTAAAATTTGAAAGATTTGAACGTCCTGTAATTAACCTAAATATTAAAACCCTTAACTTTGTATTATTGACACTTTTAAACTAAAACTATTAATCTTCGGGTGACTAGACAGGGTAAGATAGGGCACACTTGTCAAAATATGATAATTTATTAAAATTGACGAAATTTTAATGTTTCAATTTTCTGAATTCCGAATATTCTAGAATTTGTTTTTGCGCTCATTACGAAATTAAAACTAAACCGACCAGTACTAAGTCACTTCGTCTGTATGCAACATCCGATTTTGGGATTTAGAAAAATCCCTATTTTGGTAATAGATCATGTTTTCCGAAAGAGGCAGCACGATCAAAAAAGTAGTACAGAGCGTTTACCACCAGATGTGACTACACAATCAAAAAATATTACTGACGTTTTTCAAAAAGGGATAGCCAAAATCAATTTATTTATCACATATTAATAATAGTCACTTTTATGACACGAAAATATTTTTGTTTATATTTACAAAATGCATACATAAAAATGTCATACAATTTTTGACACATATATTTAATGACACCTACTTAGTGGCATTATATGAAAGTTGCTTGTGTTTTCGGAGTTTTCCGAAAGATGGTAGCTCTGGCGATTGTAGAAAATTTGACATTTAAACATGATCTATTCGCGATTTCCAACAAAGTAGCTGACATCTGGTGAAAACAATATGAACAAAATTTAACCATAGAACAAGGGTGAGCAGAACTGTCAAACAGTTGAATTTGACAATACTCGTCCCCTTTACTTACATAGAAACCAACGCTAACTACATTTGATGAAAATCGCCAATAGTACAGAAAATAGTTCTTTTCCAAACTAGATGTGTAACTAGGTGTGTAAACCCGGACCCGGATTTTACAAACCTTACTAAACGCTGGATTTTGTATGGGGTGCAACCCATATTTGTGCAAAATATTTACCTGGCATATTGTATTACGGGTATTTTCTTTGCGCTTTCTCAGTGTTGCTAGTAACCTTTATACCCTAAATGTTTGTTCAATCTTTGTATCCGGAATTCTGTGGTAATCACAGAATTGTTCCCTTAGCCATTTATCTTTCACACACATGTTTCATAGTATCCCCTTTAGACCCTTCATTTTCTTCTAGACAGGGTCACCTCTTATTGGCTGTGATTTTCCCCCAATCATAACGGTCTTGAAACGGAAGGGGCTGTGTATTGCGCATCTCCTTTCCTTGATTCTAAGACCCCAAAAACATTTAGGTTCATTTCTAAATTCAACACATATTTAATTAAATTTGGAACACAAAATATATTTGTTTACAAAAGATACCAATAACGACATTTTGATAATCTGTGCTCTAGTGAGCTCCATTCGATGTTAGGTCATTAAACGGTCGATAAGTATCGTCTAGACGAAAGGTGCTGCAACTATAGTCGACACTAAGCCGCATAAATTTTAGTCGTGTTGTTATCCCAATTTGGTTATACAATTATATTTCGACCAGTTTTATTTTCGGCCTAGAAATTTATTTTAACAATTAGAATTTGGAGTTTTAAAATTGTGCGATAAGCTAATTTTTGAAGGCGGATTTTTAGTGAAATTTTAATGAATTCTAAAGAATTTATGATTTTTTTTAAATACAAAGCTATTTTGAGACCAAAATTTTTTTTAAATTGACAACACACTTTACTTAGCTGTCAAAACATATAAAATCCAATTGTATTTTGTATACAATGTTGATTTGTATTTCTCTCACCTTTCATTCAAAATAATTATTGACGAGACACGATGATCACAAAAATATGTTTTGTGAGACAGGCGCGCGCGAGCGCGCGTGACAAATCAGCTGTCTTCGATTGAACTTGAATTTTAAAATTAGAACGGCGAGGCAAGTGCTCCAAATACTACTCTGCCATTTAAGAGATGTTTTAAATTAATTTTGAGTTTTCTTCTTATAATTTGTGTGTTTACTTACGTTTTTTTTAATTTTTGTTTTTTTTAGTTGGGCGTACGAAATTATTGTTTTCGTTACCGGTTAAAACCAGTTAACGTCAATTTAAATATTAACTGTGTTTAATAACAATAATAATAACTATATAATAGTTTTAAAATTAATTTATGCTTTTATGTTAGACAATAGATAGCAGCGATAACAACAACATACTCAAATTTAGCTTGAGTTTTTTATTTTGCGCAAAAGTTGTGATGGTTTAAGTAAGTGTTTCTTTGACACATGACTAGGAAGTTCGATAAAACAAGCATTGAACACACATCACCTTGAGTTATGATATAGTGTGAAGCCTCTATATAATTACACTAGTTTCGATAAACTAATACACGATAAGACAGTAGTAGTAGCTTGATATTTGATTATTAAGCAGCTAAACCTAATAATTGCCCGTTATACGTTTTCAACAGGTCAGAGAATTTACCCGATCCAAAGAGAATGAAACGGATGCATTTTTGGATCTAATTTTTTCGTCATATTCATCAAATGATTCAAGAGATTTAGCTGGCGGTTTAGTCCGAGCTGATTTTATACAACCTAGTTTAGAGACCCTACAACCAACCATTGACGATATATTTGATTCAGGTGAGTGTTTTTTTTTATAGTGATAAGTGTCAAAATGTATTATAAACTCGTTTGTGTTTTTTTTCTTCAGATTATATGTTCCTTAAGTCAGATTATGGAATGCAGGAACAGCTGGATTTTTTTAGTTTTTCGCGTCTGCCACCTGTTCCTGAAGAAGGTAGTGGTGATGATATATACAATAAACCAATTATTGAATATCGTTCAATTCCCTCGATAATGAGTTCAGAGCAATTAAATCAAACAACAGCAAATATTACAGAAATAGCAAATCAACAAAATAACCAAGTGCCTACCATACAAACCAGTTCATCGAATAATTTAAATCAACAAGAATCAACAATGGAACCGGTACAGTATCAGGCCAAAATGTTGGCGCACACGATAAACTACAGCCAACAGTATAACAATGATTTCAATAATCAAATTGATATGGTCATTGATTCGTACCCGAGTGATGATAATCAGGATCAGGTGATGAACCAAGCGTCACAATCGGTAGATGGTGGTGCGAAACTTTTTCAAAAAGGGCGAATTTCCAAAATTAATTATAAAGGATTTTCGTGAGTATCCATGATTAAATTATTATTGGCAGTTGGTGTAATTTTATTCTTTATATTTTTTAGGCGTCGTGAACCCCATAACTACGACAAAATTCTTCCGACTGTAAGTCAAACACTTATCTATAATCAAATAATGGCTCAATCACAGCAATCTCAACAACAACAGCAGCAACAACAACAACAACAGCAATTCAACAACAATTCTACATATCAAGACAGCAGCTCAATATTATCCGCCCTACATCATAATTCTCCTATTCAGACGACCACAAATAATTTTAGTTTACAAAATATTCCAGCTCAAAATGTCCTTAATCTATCGAGTAACCAACAACAACAGTCGACCAATCGATATTTGAATCAAGCTGCGGCTCTACAAAATATAAATATTTTACCCGCACAGTCTCAAACGCAACAAACGAATTTAATGCAAAATGTACAAAATTTAATCCCAATGTTGTCGATAAATGCACAACATTCACCTCCACAGAATGATTCGCAGCAACAACAACAACAACAGGATTCGTATAAAGCTTTATCGAGTCACACACTAAACGCGTCTAATGACTCATACAAGCCATATCACAATCCGCATACATACAAATTGAATTCCCAATCTGGGGGTCTAGGTGGATACACCACAAGTTTACCGACTAGGGGTCATATGCGACATAAATCACCGCCCGGCACTGTACTGATCACAGATCCAAATTCGCCACAATCACAGCAGGCCAAAGAAATGTATCGCAGTCATAGCCTGCCAATGAATGCTAAATTACAGTTGGCACCGAAAGAGGAGCAATTTGCCGTTCCAAACTATAAAATTAAAGCGGCCAAGCAATCGACACGATCTCGCAGCAATTCCATGGTGATGAAACATCAAGCCATTCTACCCGCATTGCAATCGGCCAGCAGTGAACCAATGTTGAATACATCGAATAGTGCTCTTCTCCAGCAATTGTTATCGTCATCTGGATCAACAACTACATCGTCGAGTAACAGTAGCAATAGCAGTACGATTATAAACAAATCGATATCATCACCACCATTGATACCGCAAAATATGTTCGCACAAAATCAATCGCAACAACAAGTTCAGCCGCAACAATCGACGAGCCCGCTTAGCTACGGCAATATAAATAGTCCGGGAAGTTCATCTGGTGGCAATCAATCGATATTAATCGGTAATTATTCAACAAATCAATCATCACCACCGATGACCACAACACCCATACTTTCGCCCGAAATGCTAAGCGATTCAAAAATGAGCAGCAGCTCATCAAATTTCGATATGAATCCACTTTCGCCAACAAAAAGTGGTAACTCATCGAGTAATGGCAGCAGTTCACGATATCCGCGAGAAACTCGACGCGCTGGTCATATTCATGCGGAACAAAAACGTCGGTACAATATTAAAAATGGTTTTGATACGCTGCACTCGTTAATACCACAGTTGCAACAGAATCCGAACGCAAAATTGAGTAAAGCAGCGATGCTGCAAAAGGGGGCGGAATACATAAAGCAGCTGAGAAATGAACGGACCCAAAATAATGAGCAAATGGAGACATTGAAACGGGAACGTGATAATCTAAATAATTCATTGAAGTATGAGGATTTTGGTTGAGACTTAGACATGAAACTAACGCGTTTTTTTTTTTCAGTCATTTACATTCGGTGCTGCCAGCAAATGGGGCGCCAATATCTAGACAACGTACAGGACGCGTTAAAGAGATGTACACGGAGTATATTCATCAGAGGACATTACAAAATTGGAAATTTTGGATTGTATCCTTTTGCACTTTATAAAATTTTCAGGTTTTCCTTGTCGTAACAAATTTATGTTAGGCACGCAACATTTTGTCATTTCGTGTGTCATATGGTATTTGTTTTGTGTGATATCTGTGCTGCAAGAGCAACATTTTTTTAGTTTGATGGTTTATTTGTTTCGATTAATATTTTTGATTTAAAACAAAGATTCTAAATTTCGATCGAGATTAGCAAGTTAGGTTTGTAAAAGCTTTACAATTTTCAGAATCAAAATTTAAAACGTTTTTAAGTTAGAAAATTTCAAAAACATTTGATGCACCATGTTTCCAACTTCAGAAATTAAAATTTTAATTTTATAATTTTTAAAGATGAACATATAACAAAGCGCAAGCAAGCTTTACCCCAATTCGACATTATCTCATAGTAAATCGTTTTTTGACTCATAAAAACTTATTACTCGCTAGCTCACCCCACCTCTACATTCTCCACCATTTCATTTTTCTTGCCCTTTCTTTTTAAGGTTTCGCCTGTGACACAATCAATTTTTAGAAACAAATTAATTAACAAATTATTCCTTAACTCGAACCATAATTTTTCAGTTTGGCTTAATATTTGAGCCATTGTTGAATTCTTTCAATTCAACAGTATCAGTAGCCAGCATAGAGGAATTATATCGCACCGCCAAATTGTGGGTCGATCAAAATTGTTCGCTAGTCGAGCTCCGACCTGGTAAGAATATTTAAAAAATTTGAATAAATTATAAATCATAAATTAAATTTTTATTAATTGTTGTACAGCCGTTTCAAATAAACTTCGATACCTATCAACCACAACGGACATTCTATCCGATCCACCTTCAACGTTACACGAAGAAGTAATGAAAGCAATTGCATTACGAAATTCACAACAGCAACAACAACCGCAACAACAGCCACAGTAGTAAATTTAAATGAAAAAAAAATTAATAATTTTTTTTTGGTGCTTGCAAAATTATAATTTTATATTATTTTAAATAATTAATTAATTTTTAGTTTGTTTTTTAATTAATATGATTATTTTTAATTGGCCATTAATTTTCTATTATAAATATATGATATATACAGTTTAATTTTAATTTTATAAATATATTTTAATATGTATCTATTTTTAAAAATTAATTAATTAATTTAATATTAACATTTTACCAAAACATATAATTATATATACATATATATATATATTTATATATAAATATATATTTTATTTAGTTTTATAAATAAATATAATACAAAAAAAAAAAATTAATTAAACACAAGTTAAAATTATAATTTTTATACAAATATTTAATTAATTAACGATTTATAAAATTTATCGTGTCTAATACAAATAAATAAAAATAGTTTATTAATTAATTATAAATATGTTAGCGTATGAATATAAATAATATTAAAAAAAAAATATTAATTATTGTATAATTTATTTATAAATGTAAAATTATTATATTTTTTTTTTTGGGAAATTTATTAAAATTTTAGTTACGTTATTAAATAAAGTTAGAAAAAACATAAATAAAAAAAAACAAACAAAGAAAATCAAATGATTTGGTTGGTTTGAATTTTTGATTTTGTTTTCTCCACAGGTTGTTTTGAACGAAAATCGGTTGATTTTAAGAACAGAAAGACATTGGAAAATTTTACAACAATCAAAAATACCATAACATGATTCAACACGTGAAGTAATTTTGAAAGAGATCGTACTACTTTATTTATGTATTTATTTTATCAATAACTATTATTATTACTTACAGCTATAAAAATCGATAAAAATTATTGTATTGCTTGGTATGTAGCTTAGAGACCAGGTAATTTTTGGTTTCGGAGACGATAAATCTCGATGCCGTTAACCAAGTTCAGGAGCACAGATGTTTAGTCAAGCAAGGATTTTATCACAATCAATAAGAAACTGTTTAATGTCGCAAATAAATATCGATGAAGCTGCATCTCGTCGAAAACCGCTGTAAATTTAATTTCTCTCTACCCTGAATACAGAAACCTAAGCACAACTTTCTATTAAAGAAATCGACTTTTATGAAATGGTGAACAAACCTGAGGCTGAGACGCATATTCCAGTACAGAGCAAACGAAGCCAAAGTATAGCGATTTCAACGTAAGGTGAAGATGTAATGGAGATCAGCAATTTTACTTATTATCTCAAATTCGAAATCTCCAGATTCGATTTCATGTCATATCAGTTTTTTGTAATATTCCGTTAACTACAAACAACCGTAATAATCATTTATAAAAGCAAGAATTCAAAAAACTCGTACGATTTTGAACGACTCAACGTTAAAAACGTTTTCCTGAAAAATACGAATTTGTGACTTAAGCCACTATGATTTGTGACCACAGATATCAAAATATAGTTTAAAATTGAATTCGAAAACAATAATAAAAAACTCTATTTGGCAAACGTAGAAAGATGTGGAACGAGATGAATTCTGGGATTTCATTGGAGTTATTATCAATGTGGGATGGAAACAATGCCAATTTCAGCCATTTTTACAAGAAGTAGATGCAACCAAATATTTTGGATGCTGCACCTCAAAACACCTGATCTAGCGAACAAGGACTTAAGAATTCGAACACAAAAAGTAAGCAATTTTATGGAGCACATAAATTCGAAATTTTCGGAATATTTTACACCTGCCGCCCCGGTGGCACAGTTGTTAGCATGCTTGCTTCAAGCTCCGGAGGTCCCGGGTTCGATTCCCGGCGGGTGATGAAAAAATCACAGCTGGTTAATGTAAGGATCAATGAACTAATCACTCATTATCCGTTATAAAAATGATTACGAAACTTCACTATGAAGCGGCCAAGTCCCTCTATGGGATGTAGCGCCAGCGAAAAAAAAAAAAATGTAAATGAAATGCCACCTAACCGGTACTATTCAAACTACCAAAAAAGGTGTTCCTGTTACAATAAAAAAATAAAATTTTTAAACAACAACTGTTTCTAAAAGAAAAGGAAATAATATAACACTGTTGACTTGGAAGAATAAAAGGATTACTACTTTATTGAGTGTCTGGAATCATGCTGGAACGACATCGACCAGGAGATATATACCAGGTGGGTCACAAGTAATAGTTAACCTAGCGTAGTGCTCGATTACACATCTTCAATGGGTGGCGTAGTTCGGGCTGATCAATATGGATCAACTTATTGCTTCCTAAAGAAAGTCTCTCAAGTGGTAGCGGAAGTTATTTTTTTGGGGGATAGAAATATGTATAATCAATGCTTATATCCTCTATAAAATCATAAAAAAGCAGAATGGGCAAAAATCTAAAACACTTGAAATTTGTGAAACAGTTGGTCGACCAACTAATAAGCAGTTTCCGGGTGCAACGTACAAAATATTGCAGCATCATTTCCGAAAACATATTAAATGGAAAACTTCATATAATGCGAAGACGGTACAAAAAAGGACAGTGTACGTAGTATGTTCTTAGCGGACAGGTAATTCCGGAAGACGTGAAACAACTGAATATTGTGACACATGTCCAAATAAGCCACGGAATTCCATTTATATTATCACAAACTAATTTAATTAAATAAATGAATTAATAATAACATTAAGAATTAAAATCTTTTTTAGTAAAACAGAAGTTCATTTTTCAGATGCTCCAAAGCAAAAATGTCTCGGAGTTGCTGCACTCTTAAGTAAAAAAACACTCGGAGTGCAAAGGGTTATTAAATGATCTCGCTATAATTGCACCAATATGTCTACCAACCGTTAGGTCAGATGAAAACACGACACCCATGTCGAACATTTGCTCAACCTTCTAAATGGCATCATTATAGAGCAAATACTGTTGTTGAATCGGTAAACATTCAGTGTTAAATTGAAAGCAACGAAGTCCGTCGGCAACCTCAGACAACCGAATGAATTACTTATCCGTGTGAAAATTTAAATTTCGACGGCGTAAGTTAGGCAATGTGAATGATATGAGATTTGTGACAGTCCACCTACCGTGGAAAAATCCATGCAAAGCTGGAGAAATCAATGTTTTCAGTTGAAAGAACAAGACTATATGTGCCATGGCTTCAAAAAGCTTTGGAATAGCCGAGGGTATAGCGATCCCATTAAATTACTTATTGCTTGTGTGAAAAGTTGAATCATCAGTTTTTAATTTTTTCTTAAATATTGTGATGTGAAAAATATGTCGGGATGTTTTTATATCTTCGAGTCAAGTAAAAAAGGCTTGTACAAATCAGCAGAAAGCGATGTCCACAAGCGATTTGTCCCCAGATGTCACGACCTCAATTATGATTAATAAAAATTAAAATGTGCAGCATAGCCAAAGTGACAACAAATTTTAAACGCTCAAAATATTGCTTCACCAAGCAAATTAAATCAAAGTGAACTAGAAATTAATTTAAATAATCTTAGTGTGCTGAACCATAAAGAAAATAAAAGTGCATCGTCGCCAAATATTGGCGTGATATAGGTCAGTGCAAACGGGAGTATATCGGTATATTATTGTCCGATTAAAACATTGGATAAGCCCTAGATCAGCGGCCAGTGTGAGCGAGAATAAATTCATTAAGCTAGCTAGCGTTGAATTAACACATGGCAATATTTATTCTTTTATTCTTTCACCGCCCCGGTGGCACAGTTGTTAGCATGCTTGCTTTAAGCTCCGGAGGTCCCGGGTGCGATTCCCGGCGGGTGATGAAAAAATCACGGCTGGTTTAATGTAAGGATCAATGAACTAATCACTCATTATCCGTTGTAAAAATGATAACGAAACTTCAAAAATGAGGCGGCCAAATCCCTCCATGGGATGTAGCGCCAGCGAAAAAAAAAAAAAAATATTTATTCTTGTTTGGTTGTAGAAGACTTGCCGCCCAAAAAAATTCCAAAAAGTGAGAAACCGCCACCAATCTATTTGAGGGAAGATTAAAATAGAGAACTTGCAAAAACCATCGATTTTATTACGATAGAGGATATATAAAAGAAACAAAAATTCAACCGCCAATATTGATGCTTATACTAAGTTGGTAAACATTACTACCCGTATCAACTAAAGAGCGAAAAAGGATTGGTTGTTATGTTAAAAGGAAAAGAGAGTTACGTGGATGCAAACGAACTACAAGCTGCTTTCGCCGATAAGCGTCTCAGCCGTTATTCCGTCTGGAATTAGAACCAAACAGTAAAATAGTCAAAGGCAAACATGTAATATTTAGAAACCCAGTAAAGCACACTAGAGCATATTGCACTTTGAAAGATGTTTGTGTTTTATGTGGTGAATTCCATAACACAAAAGTTTTCAATACAACAAAAAAGGAAACATCATTGAGAAACTGCAGCAACTGTGATAGAAATCACACAGATAATTATAGAGGTTGCCCAATTTATCTACAATTGAAATGGATAACCAATCCAAAGCAGCGAGCAAAAACAAAGATGCTTACTTTTTATTCTTCAGCTAGAAAAGAACCATGAAGCTAGAAGTTGTATACACAAACGTTCAAATTGGAAACCAGTACGAACTGTAAACGGTAGCGTGTGCCAAGGGGTTTCATACCCAAGAGCCCTTAAATGTATCGCTCTTAAAATACAAGCAAGTGCAGAGGGAAACATCTCAACAGCTCTAAAGAAGTTGACTAATATGATGTAAACTTCAAGGCGATGACGGAGAGAACCATGGATCTAATGATGTAGAATATGCACAATCTGATGCAGGTAGTCGTAAAAAATCAGTAATGACTGTCATCAAAATAGCCATATGGAATGCAAACGGCCTAGCTTAACTTAAAGCAAAGGTACAAGCATTCCTCACCGTTCACAATATTGACATAATGTTAATATCTGAAACACGCTTCACCAAAAATAGCTATTTCAAAATTAATGGGTTCCCTATATATGACACCAAGCAATCAGATGGGAAAGCACATGGAAGCACTGATGTATTGAATAACATAAGACTAAAACACTTTGTACTTACAAAATATGAGAAAGAACATATATAATCAACGAGCATCTGGTTGGAGGAATTGTCTGGAAATTGTGTCATATCGGCAGTGTAATGTCTTCCAAAATATGCTATGAAAAACTGCAGTTCTTGAATTATTTCTGCCAGCCAGGTAATAAATTCCTTTGTAGGGGGTGATTACAACGCCAAACTTCCAAATTGCCATGCCGAAAGGCAAACAACTTTATGAAGCTATAGAGGGACAATTCCTAATCTGCGAGTTACCCAACTTACTGGCCCACGGATAAAAAGAAAATTCTTGATTTAATTGACTTTTGTGTAACTAAGGGCATTCCATGTACATATGCTAAGGCCACCGATTGCTATGATCTGTCTTCTGATCGCTCATCGGGAATAGTAACAGTGAGCACCGATGTCCTAAGGAACGAAATACCGAACCGTCGAACAAACAAGCGAACTAAATGAGATGAATATAGGAGGATAGACGAACAACTATCTACTCTTGTCTACTGAATATTCCTTTTATCACACCAGCTGATATTGATACGGCAAAATATTGAACAGATTATTCTTTGTGGAAGGCAACAAAAAATGTAAAAAGGCCAACAAGCTCTAATCCACTGATTAGGCTACCAACTGGAAATTGGACGGGAAGTGATGAAGAAAAAGCCAATGCTTTTGCTGCTCATCTAACAACATTATTCGCACCATACGAAGACGCTTATTATTTCGTGCTACTTCCGCAAATGGATGATGTTTTATCCTACAAACCAATAAAGTATATGTAATTGGAAGAAAGTTAAGAATACAATTAAAAATTGCATAAGCCCGAAAAAGGCACAAGGGCATGGTCTCACTATTGGAAAAAAGATAAGGGAATTGGCCAGAGAAATGCAATAAACTAATAACATTGATATTGAGCGCGATCATGCGAACCAGTTACATTCCTCAAAAATGAAAGAGATCTTTGATTACAATGATACATACGCCAGGAAAAAATGAAACCTATATCTCATTATGTCGCCCAATAATATCATCCTGCCTATCTCACAGCTATTTGAAAAAATTTACTAACGAAATTGAAGCCATTATAAGAAGGACGGCGCATTATTCCAGACCATTAATTTGGATTCCGAAACCAATATGGTACCACAGAGCAAGTACACAGAATTGTAAATGCAGCCAAAAACACCTTCGAGGAAAAGAAATATTGTTCTGCTGACTTCTTAGGTATCGCACAAGCCTTTGATATAGTTTGGCACGGTGGACTAATATACAAAATTAAAGAGCTCTCCCGAAGAAATTTCACGTAGTTCTGGGAAACTCTCTTCTACAAACATAATCAATTGTGAAACAAAATAGTGCAAGTAGTTGCTTAAATGATATTAATGTAGGTGTACCGCAAGGCACCGTTCTAGGACCAATATTATACTTGTTGTATACAGCCGATTTACCTGTAACCAATAAAGCAATAAAGCCGATGATACGGCCATCCCGGTGTCACACATTAATCCCGAAATTGCCTCAAAGGAGTTACAGAATCATTTGAATAAAATCGTAGACTGGCTGAAGGCATGGCATATAAAAGTAAACAAACACAAACCAACTCATGTCACATACTATGGTTGTAACACCGAATCAATCGGTTGTAACATAGTAAGTTCAATGATTATGTTGCAATTATGATTACGATTATGATAAGAACAGCATTCCTCTGAATCAAATAATAGCGGAAGATGGATTTTGACGTCATAAAGCTGACCCAAGCGTATATATTTGATAGGATGATTGTTGTATTTAGCGAATAATATTAAATAAAACAAATACGATTGATTATATTTTTGTGTATTTTTAATTATAAATTCCACGTTTCTTATTAATATTTTTAACTACACCGGAAACTTCATCCGATCCCGTCCATCACCAAAACTTATATTGTTTTTTATATTTTTTTTATTTTATATTATTTAACGTGAAGTTGCACACGATTATATGGTATGCACCCAACAGGCATAAATATCGTCACTACGATAATTTAAGAAACAAATTCCAACAATGATGAACATCAATTTCAATACACACATTTTTAAAATTTTTTAAAAACACTTGTTAAATATTTCGCAAAATTACAAAAGGTTTAAAAAATCACTCGATCGATTTCGGCTTATTAGGCCATCATCAGGAGTATCTACTAAACTGTCTACTCCTGATGATGGCCTAATAAGCCGAAATCGATCGAGTGATTTTTTAAACCTTTTGTAATTTTGCGAAATATTTAACAAGTGTTTTTAAAAAATTTTAAAAATGTGTGTATTAAGTGTGTTTCGCCAAGTGCCTACGGCAGAAAGTATAAGAAGCATCAATTTCAAGTGATTGCTGATTCTAATACTACTACCGATAATTTTAAGTCAATATAAAGGAGATACACACCAATGTATTTCTTTGAATAGAAATAAATCAAGGTGTTCAAGAAATATTACTTACTTAGCCCAGTTATATTGAACAAATCTTAAACAAATATGGAATGAAGGATGCAATATGCAAACAATGGTCACGTTATATACAATGGAAGTAGAATTGATGGCTGTGAAATACATTTTGTGATGAGTTTATCAGAAGAACTTGACAAACTAGATTTTATCAACAAGCCAACAATGCTTTAAACAAATTCCAAAGCAGTTTAGGATTGAACGGTTATAGTAATAATAAAGCTCCCGCACGAAACATATAAATCGAAAATCCAACTTTATTGACGATGAAGTCAGGAAAGGAAACACTATTAATATACAAGCGATCTGAAGATGTAGAAGCAAGCATTTTTACAAAGGATATTTCACGCAGCACCATGTTCAAACACCTACAAGAAAATATAAAGATCTGGAACCTCACGAAGAGGTCAGAACTTCGGACCTGAAAATTAACTCAACTTCCAAATCAATTCCTAATTGAATCTCTTAACTCAATCTCCAGCTCAACCTCAAACTCAATTTACAACTCAATTAACCGACAATCACCAAATTAACCGCAACCCAACCCTTAACTCTATCACCAAATCAACCAGAAATCATATTTCAAATCAACCCATAACGTAACCCCAAATCAACTCTTAAATAATTCCCAACGGGACAATTCACTTAACCCCAACGGAAGTTAACTAAACTATAACTCAATTTTAGCTCAACTTAGCTCGAACTTAATCTCAGCCCTCTACTCAACGCCACACTGAATGACCAAACCACAATCAACTCGATTGGGAAGCTACATTCGAACATGAACTCAACTCAAAACAACTTATGCTAATTACCAACTTAACCCTTTTAAATAAATTTCCAAATTAAGCGCTGACCCGTACTCAACTCAACTCAAATGCACCTCAACCCCAACAAAACCCGCAAATAGGACCCAACTCAACCGCAAACTAGACGCTCAATTCAATCCACCAACCACCATAACCAATAAACTATCTGGTATAGCCGGGGTTACCCGGCAGATAATGTCGCGTGTTGTCTTTGAAATTTGATTAACCCTTAAATGACACACTTAAGAAAAATCACATAAATGCCACACTGGGGTCTTTTAGACCCCAGCTTGAAAATGCCCATTATTTCTAAAATTTTTGGATATTTGGCTTTGACAATTTTTTTCAATATAGTTTAAAGTTTACTAAAGAAGACCAAATTATTACATTAATGAAATTTTATTTTAATCATACCAAAAAAAAAAGATCTGTGAAAAAAATAAAAAAATGACTTTTTTTACATAAATTAACCGAATTTTTTTAGTTTTCAATATTTTTTTCTAAAAATTTAGCGGTGTACCCTTGAGATATTATCTTTTTAGATAAAAATATGTCCGATACTGAATCTTTAAAAAAAGTTATTTATTTTGCAATATGAAAGTTGAATTTTTTCTTATCATCGAAGATGGCCGACCACGGCTCTGGCCAGCCGCTTGACATTCTTCTACATACAAAAGCCGTTGATCTAAAGTACCCTCTTCCATATCTTTCTGGTCTACTTCCGTGGCACTCTCTGGAGCACTGTACATCGAAAAGTCTGAATCGTTGTCTTTACTGTCCTCAAACACGTTATCTTCTCCTCCTGAAGGTGCTTCGTCGATGGATTCACGATGCTCATCATCGCTTACTAGCACTTCTCGGACGGTTCAACTCCGCAAATTATACACTATCTAATAATACGTCAAAATCAAAAGAAATATGAAAAACTAAACAAATTTTTACATAGAGGGCAATCTTATTCACGATCAAAAACAATAAAACAACACAAAAAACGGCAAAAACAACTTTGAAAAATTATTTCGTATACAATACAAATATTTTCATTCAATTTTTATCAAATCCGATCAGCTAGATATCTTAGTCATATTCCATTTTTGTTGTCTGGTTAAGGTGTATTAGTCTCTGTCTTTGTTTCTTGAAAATCGGATAAGTACCTTTCGAATTACTTTGTCTACAGACAGATATCATCAGCGGGGATATAAGGCACCTCTCTCGCTCTAGATCTGCTAGATTTGAAATGTCTAAAAATTACTCCGATTTTCACACAAATATACATAAATGACACACTGGGGTCCGTTGGACCACACCGTGATTTTGAACGTTTCTACACAGCTGCTAGCGGTCAACCGGCTTGCGCCGACTACGTAAACAAGTAGTGCAATATCTCAACTATAGCAAGGGAGGGACACGAGATGCATTTCCGGCGGAAACATTTAAATATGTACCATTGAAAAAGGTCTGGGGTCCACTGGACCCCATGTGTCATTTAAGGGTTAAAAGAAAGGCGACTTACTTTAGACGAATATGGCTACGGACCTTTTTGTGTCTATGCCTGGTCCTGGTGGACCGCCACCCAAACCTACTTTAGACGAATGGTACTTCCCACCATGCAATCATCTTAAACTCATAACATCATAATCATATCATCGTACATACTACCATACCATCATGCCAATTCACCGTCATAACATCTTATCATCGTGCAAACACAACAGCACACCTACCGTCGTACCAACATACCTTTAAAGAATCATTCTATCACATCATTATACCATCGTGAGACTATACTGTCATACCATGACACCATCCTAAAATCATACCATCGTATCATCACAACGTCATACCATCGTTGATATCATCATTCCATCATACTGTTGTATTTTCATACCTTCATCACCATCACCACAAATATCACCGTCACTATTATCATCACAATCATTGTCGCCATCAACATCACCGTTAAAAGAATTATGATACGCTATCAATTTCCAAAAATCAATTCAATTGGTGAAGTTTTAAAAATTCATCCATAGTAACTTCGGACCTGATTATCGTCTCTCACTATCCCGCTTGACGTTTAGGTTCCAAAAGCTTTACAATTGTCCGCCTTGGCCATAGGAACAGATTGGCTAAAAAAATTCTAAATCGGATATGTCGGTCTCGAGATACCATCGGTATAGTACCGACAGACGGACGGACATTTTTTTTTGTTTGCTGTTTCGGATTCAGTGGTTTTGGACCAACGAAATTTTTGGTTAATTTTGACAGGATTTTAATACTTGGGTCTTTTTAGACTGAAATAATATGCCTTGTAAATAGCAGTAAAGAATTCAGGAAGAAGGAGGGAATTGTTGTTAGAGTGGTTGTGGTTGATCAAAGGTCCTGCATAGACACAAATATTCTGTTGCCGTACAACAAAAAATTTCCTCAACTTTACACATCGAACCATCTAGAGAGACGAGGACAGGCGCAGAGTAAGTGAAGTACAGTTTTTTTCTCCTCTTCATCCTCGCAACTTCTACAGTAATCATTGCGCATAATCATCGCGCTCATCTAAGAGACAGGGTCTTGTAACAACCCCACGACTATACTAATATGACGACGCCGAAGTGCTAACAGCTGTCCAGATCTTGACCGATTTAGTTTTGGATAGATCTGCTTAGTTATAACACTAAATACCATTATCCATCTACAGTTCGCTTCGCCCTAAGCTTCTTCCTTAAGCCAGACGTTGTTTGGTCCAAGAACTGCCCGAAACAGGAGATAGTTCGGGATGGTATTACTTAAAGGATATTGTATTTTACCACAGTAAAGTCTCCAGGCACTTATTTTGTCACTTCCTATTACATATTTACTTATATGTTTTGAGAATTTTCTTACATCAGTCTTAATCCATAGCAGTTTTTGTTTTCTTGGCTTTTTTGAAAAGCCTTTTGCATTTTTGACGAGAGCGTTGGAGCTATAATGGACGATGTAATTAAGTGCAAAATATGCTGCAAAGTTATAATTACCATGTTTCATGTAATCATTATCCAGAACGTCTAGTAAAAAAGTCTTTACCTTACCACGAATACTGGAAGCGCTGTGGAAGAAAATAAAGGAGAAAGTGGGCGGTTTGAAACTGATGTGCGGCCCATTGAGACATCGAGGTTAGATTGGTAAGACCGTTCACATCTCGGTGCAGTTTGTTGTACAGAACTCCCTGGAGGAGCCGGAGTTGACGCTATCGGAAATTTGTATTATTATTATTGATGAAAGTCTAATGCACAACATAACTTCACATAACTTTCCCCTCTAAGTCGATATCAACTCCCACTTTGAAGTTTGAAGCATACATACTCCATGTCGGCCAGTTTACTAAATTAACATTCTAGTTATTTGGCTACCTACCTAAATTTATTAAAACATGATGAATTGGTACTTGATGATGTGTTCAAAAGCGACAGAACGGTGTCAATACAGAAACAGCCGTTTTAGAAACAAATTAAATTCGAACGAGTAATCTCGAATAAAACAACAAACAAAGAATGTTTCCATTGTGCAAATTAAATTTGTCTTGCTCATAAACAACAGTCCTTGCATATTTTTGAAAGTTACGAAAAATATTGCCGAAAAAAAAAAATTTTACCAGCCTCGGGATGCAAAGCATCATTTCCGACGTCATAAATATGAAAATAAGGAAGATGAAGTCATCCGGAAATTAAATTTTGAAGGTAATTTTCCATTGGTTTCGGGTCAAACAAGAATATAATTGGGAACACAATTTTGGAAATTCTTAAGGCAATGAATATAAATTAATTGAATTTTAAAAAAGATTCCGATATTATGTTCACCTTAAACGCGAGCAAAATTCCTTTAAAGATTATTGACACGGCAATAAAACTATAGGTATTTTAAAGATCGGACTAAATACTTTGAGTGTATCAATTTGACAACCGTTACACGCGACATAACCTTAAATTAATGATTGAAAAGCTAGTTTGTTGTGGCAAATGCAATTAAATAACCGCAAACAACATCAGGCTGAGTCTCAGAGAAAAGAGGAACTAACTAAGAGAATACCAAAATTTGATTGTCGATGGAAGTGACACGACTAAGGGAATGGGGATGTAAATATAATGTAAATGTGTTGTTAGGTTCCTTTTAACGTCGTCAATCGATTAAGTAGAGGGTCTCCCGCGAGCCCTACTTTCATTGGTGCCGTCTATAAGGCTTGTTTGTTGGTCCATTTGCGAGGACGAAAAACGTTTCATAACCATCATAACGTAGGCGAATTTATGATTTATGAATTGGATGAGATTGTTTTTGTACAAATACGATGGTGAAAAGAAAAGGCGATGTAAGCATTCTTGTGTTCAATATGGCAGTGAGTAGATTTAGAGGCAGATTAAGGATGTCCTACCGGATTTGTTCTTCAATTTATTTTCTTCGGGAAAAAATATTGCTCATGGTTTTGACTTGAGGTTCAAACAATAATCGCTGTGAAATTATAAAGGATCGGGCCATAGTTACAGTGTTGCTGAGACATCGGCCATTGATGCGGTTGTGGTAATTGTGGCAAGAACGAAAATATCGCTTCACTCATCATCGAATGAGACATCAAAATGTGGAAAACACTTGAAGAAGTTTTTACGGAGCAATGACATCGACTTTGTGGATGAAGATTTTACATGTAAAGCGTGGGTATATCAGATGTCATGTCGCTGACCAATTCTATATGGATGGCCTCTACGGTGAAGCCTACAGAAATTTATATGTAAGCCTTTGTAACTGGAGAACGCCCTCGCCCATGTTTTTTTTGTTGGCCATACAGGACTAGTGAAATCGACTCCAACTGCTGTAAACCGATAATTGACATCGTATTTGCATGTTAAATTTTTCAATTTTCCGCCTACACGTAGAATTCCTTTTTCATCTAAACACGGTGCTAAGGACGCAAGAGAATTTGTTTTATTGATTGTTTGGTTTTCTTGTTTTTTTCATACAGAGAATTGTGCAGGTTCAAACACCTCAAATTGTTCGCTCTTTACAATTAGTAGTTCATCTTTCCGAAATACGTTGATGATTGAAATGGCACGAAATCGTAACGATTGAGTAACAGTTCGATGATTTTTGTCAAGGAAGACCAATCGATTAAGCAGGTATGTAATGAGGCCATTTTTCAGTGTTGTAATCAGTGCAGTAGGCAAGGGTCGGCGTTCCTCCGGGATCAGTAATGTATCAGCTGAGTTGTAATTGTAAGATCTTCGCCAGTAGCCAGATTCCTCGCTCAACCATTTCGGGCCAATTCACCATAAATTGCGTGAGCTGAACCGATACCACCAATGAGTAGTACCAATGAGATCGATTTGTGATGTTCGGTTAGCGATGACCGTCTTTCTTCTTCTTGGTTCGCCTGATAACCATGCCAGTACACGGAATCCACCCAGCCAAATATTTACAGCTTATGCTTTTTAAACACTTCAAGTAAATACTTCATAATTTTTGTTGATAAAACGGCTCCACACAATTCTAGTCGTAGAAGCGTAATCTATTTAAGTGGAGCCATTGTAGTCTTTGCGATTAGCCGTGAAGTTTGTATATCTCGAAGATATTCAACCACTGAGTATGAACATAACGCGGAATTTGAATTGCATTCAACATGACAAGTTTCTCAATACCAACCATTGATTCAAAATTTGCTGAGGAATATTACTTTCATAATAATTGTAGTTTTAGATAGCCAACTGATTGGATCGTCGAATATCCTCAAAAAATCGGAGGGCAGCTGTTTTTTAGTTGGTGTAAACGAAGCAGGAAGCTCAATTGTAAACTGAAACACGTTAACCATTGGATTCCACTAGATACCAATAGTTCCCGTTGTTAAAGTTAGATCAGAGAATTACACGCTAGACAGATCACGTAAATAATCAAGAATGTCTTTAAGTAAGCGATGTATTGACACTTGGTGTAGTTGACTGTGATCATTGACGGTCAGATTCGCTTCGATAGAGTTGATGGTTGAGACTGCGAGGCTGACGACTGAGATTGTTGCTATTTCTGAGACGGTGCGTTTGCATTGCGATACAGTTTTGATGATGCCACTAGCTTCTTAGATGGTTGACTATGTTGATTGACTGGTACAACTGGTTACAGTATCGGCAGGTGTATGAGTTCGTACATGTTGAAGCTGTATATGATCCGATTTGAGACAATTCTGACAGACTGACAACGGAGTACAACCGTTCAAAGTGAATTTCCGTTTATTAGTCTGAATTTTATACACCGATGTAAAAGGTGTTCGGTTCTCTTGCAATAAAGGCAGACTGGCGTAATTGTCGCAACATGTAAAGAATGTACTAATGGTTTATGAGAGCGAATAGGCTGTTGGTGTTTAACTTCAGAGATGCCTTTATCCATACCATCACATGTTAAATTCAAAAATTGTGTAATTGATGGAAACTCATCATTCACAGATTCATTTACCCACGCTTGTCTAGTTTCAGCACTTTATTTTCGTAGGTGGATTTGGATTAACCACGCATCGCGGTATTTAGCTTCCTGGCCCACAGTATACGAATTCCAATTAATAGTTCATCCGACTAGTCACTTAAAGATCTTACATGTCCATAAATGCTGTTATATAAGACATTAGGATGTGCTTTCGTTAACTGTATCGTATAATTAGCTTGTTCCACGCTTGTTGTAATTTGCTTCCGTTTCCAAAATATTTTTAACTAACGCTAAAGGTTCATCAACAATTTAAATTTTATAGCGATGGATAATGACTGAGTTATTCTAGATTGATGAAACATAAGCATCTTCAAAGTGAGCCAATTCTTGTAAACACCATCAAATCGTGACCTTTGGAAGTTGAATGCCGCTAGGTTAAAGGTTGTTGCACCCAAACTTCTAAGAAAGTTCCCTTGTTGTTTTGAAATTTCATTAGAGGAGGTTCCAAAACAGTATCTGTGGGTTTTTGTTGTGGGCTTACTGGAAACCTTTTTTTTTTTTTTTAATTTCATCAAGTCAGTCTTCACATCACAGAATTCATCGACAAATTCTACAGCTTGCGATTTAACAGTTAGGTTGTCTGCAATCATTTGTGATTCGAGTGGTTGAAATTTACTCCATAATGCGTCTAAACGCGATTAGGATTGGTAGTTTTTATAATTGCAATGATCAATACAAAGGAAATGAAGATGAAGGAGCACAGTATCAGAAGCATCACCATACGATTTGTTGATAGCAAGGAAGGCGAAAACTGATCATTTACAAATTTTTGGTTCCGATGTATTCGTGCATGTTCCAAAGGAAAAACGACGAAAACCTAATCCGAAGGCGATCAAATGTACATTTGTCGGATATGAACATAATTCGAAGGTATACAGAGCCAGGAACCCAAATTCGGAAAAACTTAAATTGGTTTAGAACGTGATTTTTCGTTCGATAAAATAATGTCTAGCACTCTAGATTGTTGATAATCGCTCGATGTATAAGTTAAAGAAAAATTCAGATGGAATCATTAACCGATAAAAAGTGCGATTTTGGGTCACGCTGGAATTTATGCAAGAATATGACATAGATTTTCAGCAGACGTGCATTCCAGTCGTCAAGTTCACAGCAATTCGAGCAATTTGGTACTGGCAGCATCAAGGCGGATGAGGCTAAGACAATTCGATGAAAAAACTGTTTTTCTAAATGGAGAGAGATTTGAGGAGAAAATCTGTAAATATATATGGATCAATGAGTTTGGATATGATGATAACAGCGGGAAGGTATGCGTCAAATAGCTTATACGGTTTGAGGCATCACGATGCTGGAATAAGAAGTTTACATTATTCATAAAAAAAATTCAATTTCCGGGCAAGTGAATCAGATCCTCTTTCTTGTTCCATGTATTCTCGCGAAAATGGTATGATGGAGTAAGCAAGGAGTTCGAGGTTAAATTTATGGCAGCTTAATGTTGTTTGGGACTCGATTTTGATGATCGACCTTCGTTCTTAACCATTTTCGCATAACAAATTGTTACAACGCACAAAATTTGGGTGATTTTGTAGTAAATAGTAAATTTGATTTTCCTTAGCGTGAAGCGGCTTTGGCAGTCTAATGTAATTGCAGTTGGTAACATCAATTTTTGCCATGATAAATAGACGACCCATACAAAAATCTAGTTTAAAGCAATTTCCAGTAATCTAAACAGCTTACACGTATGTATATTATCAAAAAAATAATCGTTCGATCCAATTATGACGATAAGCAATAAATAAAGAACACTCAGGCATTTATCCTTTCTAAATCCCGTATCAATTTCTTATTTGTAATCCCCTAAAAATTAACTGTAAATCCCCCACGCTGACAATATGCTCAACAAAAACTACTCTCCAGTGTATAAAGTAAATCTAATAATATTTATACAAAAACCGAGATGTGATCAGCAATGATTTTGGAAAATTTTGTAAGATGGTTGCAAAAATGAAGCACTAAACTTAATATTAAATTGGTCTTATCAGTGTTTGGTAATCGATGTAATTTTGTTCGTTGTTTCATTTGTGCTGTTTAGTATATAGTATTGTAATGGTACATACAGATTTAAATCTTTTGACTGAAATTGGTGGAAAACAAACCCATACACATACGTACAGCGCTTGCAATATTATAACAAAAAAAAAAAATTTTTTTTTGGATTATCTCGAATCGAATAAGACATTGGTGTTTATTCTTAGATGTTGGGTGTTATCTAAAAATCGTTTGCTTGATCTAAGAAGAGTAGCTATTTGCTATAAAACAGGAATTTGACCAACAATTTTATTTTTATTGCTTTAATATACATATGTACATACTACATACATATCTACAAACTCGACCAAAGTTTTGATGGAATATGTTTTGGCGAATTTTATTTTATTGAGGATTTTGTTTTATTTTAACTTGAGGGTGTTACAGACGACTTTTTTATTATATATAAGGAGTAGATTAATTTGAAAAGATTGTTGAAATGTTTAGGATTTTAGAAACATTTGTTTATTTTCTATTTTATATCCCCGATTAATTTGTCATCTCGTTTGTGGACGTGAAACTATAAATATTACTGTGTATGTATTTACCGTTAAAATATTTTAAAGCAGCCAGTGAATAAATATTTAGCTTTTAAGTCTTGTTACCGATTGCCGCCTTCTAAATTAGTTTATGAACGTGGGTTGCTTGTAACTAATTAATATACTGTTAGTATCCCTAGGTGCTATACCAAGAGAATTTTAAAAGCGATCGATATTTTCCAATATTTTTTTGGAATTTTATAGTAAGGTAAATTCTAGCTCATTTGAGATTGTAAGAAAAAACTACTTATATATTTTTGGAGTTCTGAACTTAAAAGGTTAAGAAAATTTCGTTAGAAAATTAAAAAAAGCCAAAAAATCTACATAAACTTCAAGCTGATTGGAGTAACTTCTTAGTGGCTCAAAAGGATTATAAAAGATGTTTAAGGCAAGCTCACAGATCATCGTGGATTAACTTCTGCGAAGAAATTAACAGCCTGTCGGCTGTAACTAGACTTAATAAAACTTTGGCTTAAAATGATGTTTGTAGATTTAATGCTCTTCGTCTGCCAAATGGTCAGCTCATCTCTGCCAATAGGGAGGTTGGTGATTCTTTCTGTTCATTTCCCCGGTTGTGACTTCAGTTCTGATTCAGTTGTTTTCAAGCCTGCTAACTTGTATGTTGAAACCCTTAATTGGTGTTTAGCTCACAAGCTGATCACTCATGATGTTCTGCGTTGGAGTGTGTTCTCATTTGCACCGTACAAAGCTGGAGGTCCTGATAGGAGTTTTTCTGCTGAATTACAGCATGGCTTTTCCTACATTCGGGAAAATCTGCTTCATCTATTCCAAGCGTACATTGTATATATTATTGTTCCACAATGTTGGAGCAAGACATAAGTTCTTTTTATCCCGAAGGCTGGCAAGTCTGATTATACGGACCCTAAGTCATTTTGGCCTATTAGTCTGCCTTCAACTTTTCTTAAGACTTTAGAAAGAATCGTCGAAAGATTTATTAGAGATCATTTCTTGCCGCTTTTTCCACTCAGTAATCAGTTCCACTCAGTTGAAAGATCCCTCAATATTAAAGAGTTTCTTATCGGTGCTTTTCTGGATATTGCGGGAGCTTTTGATAGTACTTCGTTTGCTACGATTACTAAAGCCTGTACCAATTTTGGTATCGATCGCTCTATTGTTTTATGGATCGAATCTATGCTTAAGTATTGCAATGTTGAGGCTGAGCTGGATGGCTTGTCCGTTTCTGTCATGGTTGCTAAAGGCTGTCCACAGGGTGGAGTACTCTCTCCCCTGCTGTGGCTTTTGATTATTGACGAGCTACTAGTTAATCTACAGTATTCTAGCTTTATTGTCGAAATTTAATGCAACAGGCCCTACTTATAGTAGAGGCATGGTATATTTGAGAAGGGCTCACGCGTCAAATTCTAAGACTAATTTAATTGTCTTTACTAGGTGTAGAGTTATTGAAGACGTCTCTGTTCCTTCTCTTTTTGGAAGAGCGATTACTAGATCTGACCATGTAAAACATTTTGATGTCTTCTTGGATAGTAAACTCTCGTGGAATTACAACCTTGATTACAAAATTAAGAAAGCTACTGCCATTTTTTAGTAGCGTAGGAGAGCTTTTGGGAAATCGTGGGAACTGACGCCCCAAAATGTTATTATTTGTTTACAAATCGTTGGTTTTACCAATCCTCTCATACGTTTCCATTGTTTAGTGGCCAGTGGTTAAATTAAAGGCTTCTTTAATTAAACTTAATGGACTGCAAGCTACTGCTTGTAGAGCCGTTATAGGAGCTATGTCTTCTACTCCACTTCTGGTTATTGAGCCAATTTTGTGTTTGTCCCAGTTGTACACCTTTATTCTAGGCACTGATTGCTCTGCGACATATCGCTTGAGATTCATTGATGCATAGAGTGTATTTTGTAGCATGGTGGCTCATAGATAATCATGAAAAAATACCTTTTATTGATACCAGAAATGGATATGGTTAAGGATAGGCTACTGTCTGAGTTCAACTTCGAAAATTTATTCTCGGTGGTTTATCCATCGAGAGATTTGTGGACCTCGGAGCAATTTCTTAAAACTTTATCGGAGCCTCTTGCCTTCTTTTCTGATGGATTTGGTTACTGCGCCCCGATTGATTTCAGATCGTTTGGTAGTCTGGGTTCGCACTGCACTGTCTTTCAGGTTAACAACAAAAATATTTTTTTCTCTACGTTTAGTAAAGCTGTGCTAAATTCATTGAATAATCCCTTGACTGTTCCAAAGTTGTTAAGGACTCTAAACATTTCATCAACCTTCTCTGTTCTAACAAAAGAATTACTGTCTTATGGGTACCGGATCATTGTGCAATTGAAGGTAATGAGATCGCCGATTCCCTAGCCAAGGCTGGCTCGCGATTAACATTAATCGGTCCCGAACCAGCGGCTCCTTTGTCTTTCATTAGCGATTAAAAGGCTAAAAAAACTTCGCTCTTCAAGAACTAAGGCGGAAATGCCGTGCTACTTCTGGTTGCCGTAAGGCGAAGCACTTTATTAATCAGCCATATCGGAGGTCTACTAAGTTTGTTTTATCTTTAAAAAGTGACCAGCTCAGAATACGGTTGCAATCCTCACTGGCTATGGCCGTTTTAAGGACCATCTTCATCGATTGGGATTGGCTCAATATGTTATATGTGATGACTGCCTCGAAGAGATTGACAGCTGACTATCGATATAGGTAGGCTGCCTTCTCTCCCTTGGTCTAAACTAATCCAAATTGCCAATTGGGGCATTGGGTCCGCCCTTTTTGGGTTCCAACCAATTTCAATAATAATAATAATTTATTCCGTTGTTTTTATAATAAATACCTCTCATTAAAAATTTATCGCACGATCCGTATTGCAGTTTGAAAATCTGGTAAGTTATCCAAGATCTCTCCATCAGAGCAAACCCATTTGCAATGTCTACGTTGTAGAAAGAAATCGAATTTTCTATGAGCTGTATGGAAATAATTAAACAAACTAAATGCGCTTTGGCATGACAGTTACAGGTACCGAAACCTATTTATAGAAGTATCAATAACAGCAATCGGTGCACAATTGCAGATTTTGGATTTTTATGGCTGAGAATTTGCTGATCTATTGGCGATTTCCATCAAATGTAGTCGGCGTTGGCTTCTATGTAAGCAAAGGGGTCGAGCATTGTCAAATTCAACTGTTTGACAGTCCTAAACCCCCTTATTCTATTTATGGTTAAATTTTGTTCATATTAGCCGTCTTCCAATGGACAAAACCTGCTACTTGGAAGTACTTGCGGGTAGACATCCAATGGAACGAGAAATTGACACAAGTAAACCACATCCTTCTGTTTAGTTGTTTTTTTTGTCTTTTGTAAAGTTGTTTATTATAGAATTGGCGATATTTAAAATTAAATTGAAAATATGACAAAAAATGGGTATGTTGTGAAAGGAAAGCATTGATATTTACCGCATTGATATTTAAATCCATTTTTCTTAAAAATGTAATATCAACAACAAAATAATTTTGTATTAATTTTGACATTTTACATCACCAAAAAATAAAAAAACTCGAACGTTATAAGAAACTCTCAAAAAATATCGAAAAAGGTCTAAAATCCATCTATTGGAATTTTCGTAACTTAAATCCACCTAGCGCAAATTTTATGCGTAACTACTTCTGTTTTCTACGCCATCGTATGAGCACTGGTAGTTGTGAGTAGATACAAGTACTTGCGAGTAGTTTGCTTCTCAGCTACTTTGTTTGAAATTGCGAATATTAAGTTGATTTTCTAAAAATCGAATTTGCTATGAAATGTATGGAAATAATCGAGCAAACTAACTGCGCGTTGGCACGGCTGTTATATGTACCGAAACCTATCTTTAGGAGAACACATTTACAGATTTTGGATTTTTATGGCTGAGAATTTGCTGATCTATAGTAAGGTGATTTTCAAACAAATCGAATTTTTGATGTGAAAACATCTTTAGCGGCAGGAGTAAGTAAAAAATTGTATAGAAATCGGGTTACGGAAACAACAAAAGAAGTCGAAAGCGATGGAATGGCATCGTAAACTATGCCATCTTATCACCAAAAATATGAAACATCTCTCAAAGCTAACTGAAAGATATCACATCGAGAGCAATGATTTAGATGTCTTTGCTTCAATCTGTGAAACGTGTATGAAAGCAAAGCGTTAAAAATAGTAAGATTAAGAGCGGAAAGAAAACTGCAAACAATTCATTCCGGCCTTTATGGCCCTACTTGATTATACAATTAGTCATTCATACTCCTCAATTAAACGGGAAAGCAGAACGTTTTAACACTACTTTGGTGGACAAAGCAAGACCACTAATTTTTGTTTTAAAATAAAATAAAAATTTATGGGAAGAAGCACTTTGTACTTCAAAGTACAGTCAACCCTCCTATAATGTGGCATTCTTATAACGCGGCTTTCATTTAACGCGAAGTGAAAATTGCGAATAACCCTCCTATAACGCGGTTTCCAAATAATGCGTTTTTCGTACAAGAGAATATTCCAACAAAGTAAATGATTTAAAAAGTATATCTATGTATGGCACAAGTTTATCTGCACAGTTTTCGACTGGGATGTACAGAGAAATCTCAATACTACGGATTTCCACGGTACCGAAAAGTTGTCCGTTGTAGTGAGGTGTCTCTTGAATTGAGGATTTGTGATTTTCGTTTTATAAAAATTTTCTTGGAATTCTGTTTCTTATCCGATTTTGATGAAATTCAGCATTTCCAATGGAAATGGGATTCTTAAATGATTTCTAGATAAAGTTCTGGAATATGGCAAAGTATGATGGAACTTGCTATTTCTTTACCGGATTAATCATTAAGTGAAATTTGACAGCTGCGTTGCAAATACTAAGATGGTTTTTAGATGTATTTAATGACTTGTTTTATAAATCATTTTAGTATCCCATTTCCATCGTGTATGCTGAATTTCGTCAAAATCGGATAAGAAATGGTCACGTTCCATCATATTTTACGATATTCCAGAACTTCATCCAAAAATCATTTTAGAGTCCCATTTCTATCGTGCATTCTGAATTTCTACAAAATCGGATAAGAAATGGCCAAGTTCCTTCCTAGTTGAGCATATTCCAGAACTAACTAATGCTCCTATCATCGTAGAAACGCCTGTCCGTGTCCGCTCTAATAAAGTGTCTGCTTAACTAAGCAAGGTTTTTATGGAAAAACTTCAATTTAACAAGAGACTTAAATGTGTGTCCGTTGTAGTGAGGTGTCCATTGAAGTGAGTGTCCATTGAAATGAGGTTTCACTGTATTAATGTTAGTTATGTATCAAGGCAAAACCAACAAAAATTTTATACAAGCTGTGCTATCTCTATACATGTGATATACAAATGTACATTAAGGTACATTAGTATTAGTGATGTCACCGTATACAAACACGAAATATAATATAAACCTCAATGTACGTTTGTTTTATAGTATCTGTCATTTCAGCAGACAGCATAGCTTGTATAAACACATTTGTGTTGGTTTTGATACAAAGCCGATGGACCAACCTAAGCAATCATATCTTTAAATTAAAGGTAATGCTTATAGTTGATCAGGCCGATGACCATGGGTTAAATTTCGGGCCAATTTTCTGAACATTCGGTGTGAAACATTATCATGTCAAAACACAAATCCCAACCAAACCGAGTCAACATTACGAAATATATTACTCAAAGTGACGTCACTAAAAGAAAAAATGGCGATATGTCGATTGGTTGGAACATACCTTGTATATTTATACCATGGTACAATATGGCTTGTATAAATATTTTTGTTGGTTCTGTTTAATTTGTGGTATGGTAATTTGTACATAAAACATAAAGAATAGGTAAGAGGAAAAATTCTTTATTTGCCGTAATATTTACCTGCAAATAATAATTACCCCTATAGATTTCCATAATGACTAAAACAAAACGAAGCAGAAAACAGTTAGAAAGGAAGTTTATATCTCTCGTGGAAAAAATCCACATTTTCAATCGTTTGAAGGATGGGGAAAAAAATAAGAAGAACTATGGCAGGTGGTTGCCCGTAAGGTGCAAGCGCGCGGCTCGTACACGACATGTAAATATGGTTAAAATGGAACGAGCTCTGATGATCTGCGGTTGGAAGACTGTATAACCAAAAAGATCGCTGTGTGCGAAAATCTTACAAGACAAAAAGCCCTTAAAATTTACGAGCACTATGTATAAAGGAATTGACCATTCTTCTTCAGAGCAATAAAATCATTCATTTACTGCAAGCAAGTTCGAGAAGTTAAAACAAAGGAACTCATTACACAACATAAAATTTCAAGGAGAACATAGGACTCAGCCGATGCGGAGGCTATTCGAAATTTTAAGCTGGAGCTATCCCGAATTATCGATGAAGAGGGATATACGCCAGATCAGAGTTTTAACACTGATTAATCAGCATTATACTAGAAAAAATTGCCATCTCGGACCTAAATTTCGAAAAATGAAAGGTGTACGTCAGGGTTTAAATCTTCTAAACAACGTATCACTGTCCATACGTGTAGCAATTTATCAGGAAGTTTGTTAATAATACCTATGATATAAATTGTTCTTCAAGTCCTCGAACGATGAATAATATTAATTAATCCGAGCTGCCTGTATTCTGGCGGTCTAATAAAAAATCGTGAATGACTCAAGATTTATTTAAGGACTGGTTTTATAATTGTTTTATCTTGGTAAAGGAAGGCTATATGATGAAAATAAATGTTGGTTTCAAAATTTTGTTGATTCTTGATAAGGAACTAAATCATCCAAATGTGAAAATTGTTTTTTTCCTCCTAACTGCACTTCATTGATATAACCGTTGGACCAAGAAATCATCCAAACTTTTAAAATGTACTACATTCGCCAATTTTTCCAAACTATTTTCGACAGATTGAAAAATGATGAAGATAAAACTCTTGTTCAAGTGTGGAAAAAATTTTCCATTTTAGATTGTATTCGAACCGTGTCAATCAAACAGAAAATGATGTTTCAGCCTCAGTTACAGAAATAGTACACATTGCTTTTGGTTTGAGTGGTGAAGGATTTACAGATTTTAGTCATGAAGATGTAGAAGAACTACTTTGGGAAGGATCTTTAAATGAAGAGGAATTATTGGAATTCATTGATACATCTATGTGTTCATTGATACTCAAATGTGTCGGTGGCAGAAAATGCAAACAACGAATCCGTGACAAACTTTATTTTATATGATGTGAAAAAGGATTAGATCTGGCTAAGGAATTAGAATTTTATTTCACTCAGAATGATCCTTCAACGTTGCGCAGGGGAAAGTTTAAACGAGAGTTACAAAATTGCTTAGCACCAAATAAAGAGGTTTTGGCAGAACTACAAAATAAAACTACTTTCAAAAACCAAAAATGAAAATTTGCAAAGTGCAAAGGATTTTCCGCTTATTGGAAAATAAACGGTTAGGCCAATAACATATCAAAGTGATGACGAATAAAAAGCGTCAAATATGTATTAAATTAAGTTTTTAAGTTTATAATTTCATATATCCATGTACATACACTAAAATATGTAAAATTTTAAATATTCATTGCCAAACGTATCCTTCACAACTTGAACTTTGAGAAAGCAATTATTTTACAGGTTTTATACTTCAAATTGAACCTTTTACATTTCAAATTGAATCTTTAGCAATTGTATGGCCAATTAGGATGGAACTTTGCCATATTCCAGAACTTCATCTACAAATTATTTTAGAATTCCATTTCCAACGTACATGTCAAATTTTATCATAATCGGTTAAGGAATAGCCAAGTTCCATCCTAATTGGCCATATATATAATTTGCTAAAGAGTTAATTTGAATTGAAAATTTCAAATGATAATTTGAATGGATATGAATCTTTTCACAATACTAGGAATGGTAGGAGTAAGTGTTTTTTCAAAGCCTGAGCTATGTTGTCAATTGCTGATGAATGATACTCTAGCAGAAAACGAATTTTTAATGGTTCACTCTAAAACACTGAATACGACTATCATGGCTATCTATAGACCTCCCCATACCAACATAAATGGTTTCCTAGAGCGACTTGATTTTAATCTATCAAAGTATTCTCAATGGCTAGTAATTGGTGACTTTAATATTACCTACTGGATTGTAATAAATACTCAGTCATCAAGAATCATTCTGTCAAGCAATCTAACAAACTTAATCGTGAATATTTTACTAGGAAATCAAATAATGGGCCAGATACACGATACTCAAGCAATTCGCAAATCGATAAATATGGCGGATTTACTAATCGAAAATTTGCTGGCGTAAGCTACTCGATTATTTTAGCAAAGTAAAATATATTTTTGTATTCAGCACAAACGATAAAGTGCGTTAAATTATCTCATTCTCTGAAATTCAGAAACAAATTGGGTTGCTAAATTATAGTGTATAACATTTCTAGCAAATTCGCAAAAATTAACTGCTTATCTGCTTATCTGACTATCGAGTATCTGGCCCAATATTCAAACTATATTAGATCATGTTGCCACAGATTCGTCAACTCCCTTAAAAAACTTATATCAATTTACTTACCTTAGTGATCATAAGTTACTAATGGTAAACTATCCAATTTTATCTAAATGTTCGAAAACCGATAATTACTTCTACAAATTAAGTGCCGATGAGTGAAAATTAGTGAACTTTCTGGCTAATCTTGATATTTTGAACCTTGATTTTGAAGATTTCTATAACCAGCTTACTTCGCATTCCATAAATTCCGTTAATATAACAAAATCGCTGGTCAGAAATAATTTGAAAAACCAGCCATGGTTCACTAATGATATAAAACCTAAAATGAAAAAAAGGGATAGGTTTTACAAAATAATGAATGACTTTCCCAGCAATGAGGTATTTAAACAAACGTTCGCTCTGTATAGGCAACAGATATTGGAAATGTTAACTACAAGTTTGATGTCACTGGTAGCATTCTAGATGCTTTCTCTCCCGCTACGGAAGATGAAATAGTTGTTATTATCGACGGTCTGAAACCTTCTAGCGCTGTTGGTTTCGACTATTTATCAGCTAAAACCTTAAGCGAATTTAAAAATATATTTGTTCCTGTTTTAGTTAAGGCCATTAATAAGTGTTTTGCTACTTGTTCATTTCCTAACAAATTAAAGGTGGCCAGAATTTTACCCATCTATATAGACCAATCTCGATACTCCCAACTATTTCTAAAATTTTTGAAAGGATTATTTACAATCGGTTGGTTACCTTCTTTAACCAGCATAAACTTATAAACATAGATCAATATTGTTTTCAGCGGAACTCCAATACCTTATCGGCAGCGCTTAACTTATTAAAAAACGTCTATTCTAGCCTGGAAGACAAACAAAAAGCGTGTAGCCTATTTATTGATATAAGAAAAGCCTTTGACAGTGTAAATCATAAAATCTTATAGTCTCTAAGTTGAATATAGGGCTGGAATTAAAGGAAAAGCTTTAGATCTTATTGAAAATTACTTATCGTATAGGTAGCAATTTCAGGGATCAATTCTTGGGCCGACTTTATTCTTGGCATGTTACAATTATTCGCAGACGATGCTGTGCTCACATATTCAGGTGTAAGTCATACACTTCTGAAGCAAAAGATGGAATGTGGCTTAATAAGTTTAAACCATTGGTTATTGCAAAATATGCTCCAATTAAACTATTATAAAACCAATTTCTATATTTTTAACCTGGCAAGTCATCAGGTTTCCAATATTTTTGATGAAATAACTATCAATAATATTCCAATTTATCGATCGGATAAAAAATCATATCTCGGTCTTTCTATTCAATCATCAATAAGCTGGGAAAGTCACATCCATAAAATTATCAAAAAAGTATCGCCGCTAGTTGCAGTACTAAGAAGAGTATCCAGATTTATACCCAGAAACATAATTCTACAATTTTATTACGCCAATTTTAAAAAATTTTAAAATTTTTTTTTTATAAATAATTATTGGTTTAAAGCCCGTAATAGTGTCCCAAATAACTTGTAGCCATTGTTCTCTTATTCATTCAAAAAATATCAACTGACTGTTGATCAAAAAGCTCAGCTCAAGGCCATGATCGTAGTTTTTTATCCAGTTTTACAAAACGGGAACTTGGTAGCGATAGTGTACTGTCCCCCCATATTATAGCATAAGTTGTATGATGAACTTCATCGGGTGCTTACGCTGAATATATTAGCAGAAAGTCATAGCTCATCGAGTTTTCCCATGGCTTTGGTGAGAAAAACGTTTATCATTTAGATAAACCTCTTAACTTATATTGTAGTACAATATAACATAAACCATACATTTTCACTGAAATGCTCGGTTCATCTGGAATATAGCCAATTACGATGGAACGTATTATGTATTATGTACACGTATTATGTTTCTTAACCGATCAAAATTAAATTGGTCTTTTGCGACGGTAATTGGATTCTAAAATGATACTTAAATGAAGCTCTAGAGTTTGGCCAATTAGGACGAAACTTGGCTATTCCTCAACCGATTTTGATGAAATCCGACATGTGGGATTTTTTGATGAACTTCTGAAATATGGCCAACTAGGAAGAACCTTGGCTATTTCTTCATCAATTACGATGAAATTCGACTTGAGCAATGGAAATGGGATTCGTTAAAAGAAAATCTTATTTGAATGTTAAACCATTTATGTGGAAGCGAATTAATTGAGCCTGAAATTTTGCGACCAGCCTTAATTGAGTCAGAATACTGCATGCCCAGAAGACTTAATCTACTGCTATGTTAATACAACAATAAAAATAAAAATTTGCCAATCATATAACAGACATAACAGTTGAGCTTCCAAGCGATTATTTATGATTTTTTCCAGATGTTTAATTAAATATGATTTATAATTTGGCATTCAGTTAGAAACGATATTTTTCATTTCAATACACATCATAAAGTATGTAATTGATCCAGTTCTTTAGAAAATAATAATTATTTGTTATTAGTTTTTATAGTTGAAATATTTGTCAATTTCTATAATAAATGGTTTACCTGATTTTTACTTGTTTGTTTTCTAATGAAAATTTTTAATGTGTACTATAGACATAGGATAGAATTTATTCCAAAAATATTTTATTAATTAAAATTTGCAATAAAATGTATCTTTATTCTCGTATATGTAGACGTATAAATACCAGTGCTAATGATACGTATACATACTGTGTATGATTGTTGTGTATTATAGAAGGAAGAGGGTTTTGTTATTTCTATTGAAAATATCTTTATATAGCTTTAGATAAATTTTATCATAATTTTCAATCGCATGCTCGTCAGTATTTATATGTTTAGACACATTTGCTTAAATATACATACAAAAAAATAATAATTTATCAAATTAAATATTTGTTTGAAACATACCAAAAATAGTTTAAACCTTGTAAATGAAGTGTACAGTACTGTCGAAAAAATAAAAATTAAATTTTAAAGCAAAATTAATGAAAATTGTGCTTTGATGGAAAACGTTTGTATTCACATTCACCAAAAAAATTAATCAATAAGGTATTTTTAGCGTATAGCTAGTATAGTCCACACAATGAAATGAGTAGAGGTATTCTGGATGCTGTGAATTTATGATACAGGTACCTGTAGAACAAAAAAAGTTTAATTCTCCACAGGGCGCTGGAATTCAATTTAAATTTCTTTTTCAAAAGGTAATATATAATTTCATACAACACATAAAATACAAAATATAAATTTATTCCCCAACACCAAACGTATAGAAAAAATCCCGATGTTTCCTAAAATTTTCGATTTTTTTTTTTTTTTTGCAAATTCCAGAAGAATGTCATATTATGTGTACCGAATGAAATTTGTGATTTGTACATGATGAATTAAAACTAAACGGCAATATATAATCATTATTTTTCTGTACTTGTTCTATTGCACATATTGTACAGTTTTTAAATAGTCGTATTCATTCAAAATTTTTGTTCATTTTACGGCGAACATTCACCTTTTCATAATCCCATTTATTATGTATGGATGTGATCTTAAGCCGCATTGGCAAACTGCTTGCCAAACCATATGTTTTTTTGCCAAATTTTTCAACAGCTATGGTAGTAATGGCTCCGTCCAGTTCTTTACCTTTCTTTTTGATGTAATATTGGGGACCTGGAAGTGTCGAGAAATCCATTTTGACGTAGGTCTCGTCGGTCATTACGAAACAAGAATTTTTTCTTTCGTTCAACCATTTGTTGTGTTTCTTTGCTCGATCGATCCCTCTATTAAATAGTTCAACACTTCTTTTGGGGATTTTTGACTTCTTGTATGTCCGTAGATTATTTCTGGTTTTAGCTCGTTCCACAATCGATTTGGTTGTTTTGGTTTTTCTGGCCAAATCTCGCACAGACATCGAGGGATGTTTCGAAATGACTCTTACAATTTTCTGATCCAACATTTTATTTGGAGCACCTGATTTTTCTCCGGATCCGGGCTTGCGTGATACAGAAAGATTGATTTGACATTTTTTTTTACATTTGTTACCGTATTATTGGAAACACCGGCCAATTTACCAATTTTTTTATTGGTACACTCGGGATGATCATTGCACAATCAAATTATTAAATCACATTTTTTTCCTTATGATGCGTCCATTTCGAAACAAATAAAACAAATGCCCAATTTGACGTTTATTCGTTTTTTTAAATTGTTTTTCTACAAAATAACGGTACCATTTTTTTTCTTTTGCGTAGTAACCTATGAGATAATATAAATTTGGGAATCACAAATTTCATTCGGTACACATAATAATTAAAATATAAATTCAACAATATTTTCAATTAACCATAATTTTTGTTTACATACATAATATAATGTACATATAGGGCTGGTGTTGCCGAAAATGTGCAGAATACAAAAATATTAAATTTCCCATGTGTGTAATTAAAATATTTAAATAATTAGAGTTGATTAAAAATAAATTTTATTTTAATTAGCAATTAGTATTAAATAATACAAAAATTATTTTATTGTAATTTTCTATTCAAATTTATTGTTTCGTTAATTAAAAAATAAAATAAAAAATCATTAATTTAATTATAAAACATAAAACAATTATTATTTATGGTAATGATATCCGATTATTGGTGTTAACAATATTAATGGTTAATCAAAATATTTTTCAATATGTGGGTAATTTCATTTAACTATTTTGGCTCATTTTTATTGGCCCACATACATATAAAACACTGTTTTATGACATATTTGAGGTTATCTAGCATCGCGTTTTTTTTTCTTCTAAAACCCATATGTGGGATCTTATAGTAGGTATACGCATACGGTATAATAACACTACCTTTTATACCTACGGTATAAAAATCGACGGTATAAAAGTCGAAAATGCGATATTTCGCCGAAAAAGAAAAGATATTTGAGCAAACTCAACGGCATTTGAAAGAAGAAGACTTGTACTATAAGATCCCACACATAGATTTTCAATCAAAATAAAAAAAATCGCGGTGCTATATAACCTCAAATATGTCAAAAAACAGTGTTTTTTGCACTTTTAGGTTAGAATATCTCATAAACCTGACGTGATATAGAGCAATTCTAAACCCATATTCAGATTCAGCATGAAACATTACTTCGGAAACAACTATTCACTGTCCAGGGGCAAAATTTTGCAGGGTAATGTTAATAAGATCTAATATTAATCATTAATTTCGCACTACCAACTAAAAATAAGCAATAGAAATGAAAAGTAAATTAAAACTAAAGGGAAGTCATTAAAAGTAAACCAATGTTCTTCTCGACTGTATCGACGAATTAGCGTGCCAGTTGAGGCACTTTTTATTATTAGGTAATTTTGCACTACATTAACAGAAAAATTAACCCTGATGGATTAATGGGTTGTTTCCATCTGAAATCATCAAATTGCGTTGTATGCCGTGTTGTTTGGTTTATATTTAAAAATAAGTCAACCAAATTTACCAAATTATCTCGAAGGATCTATCAGTGGATTCTAGAGAAAAAACTAGATTAATCTACCGACACGACTGGACCATAACAATTAAGCCTTAAGACACGCACTGTCTCCTTAATGTTTTATAAAAGGTGCTTTAGAATTATATCTTATTAATATTTCAAATTAGATTTAAGATGTGAAAGCGGAATGACGATCAAAAGGTTAAAAAGGAATTAGATCTTTTATTATCATTTGCTGAGGCTACCAAAACTGTTGAAACTCAGACAGAACCAACCTTTTCAGTATATTCAGTACAACACCCAACTGAGATAAATTTGGTCAATAACGATTCAGACAATTCTTCAGATTCACTGAGTAACGATGAATTTTAAGTATTGAATGACAGTGATTCCGAAGATGGCTGCGATAAGCCAGACAATTTAGAAAATAGTTTAGCTGATTGGTGTATTAAATATGTCCCGTCTTATCAAGCAGTAAATGCTTTGTTAGGAATTCTCAGAGAACATCATCCTGGTCTACCCAAAGATGTACGCACTTTAAAGAATACACCCAAATGTACTACAATTATCCCATAATGGGTTGATTGAAATAATTGAAGCTTACCATGGAATTAAAAAACCACACTGCTCCGATGTTTATTTGGCCAAATTTGTGGAAGAATTTGAAATGTTACAAACAAATGATACTTTTTACAAAAATAAGACATGTAAGTAAATATTCGAGCTATTTTTGTGACACATCAGCGAAATACCTATATGGTATTAGAGGTGAAAAGTCAATCAGGATATCGAATGCGCGAAATATGAAGTGAAAGGACAATATGTAAAGAGGATGGTGGTTTTTCTAGAAATGAAGGCACCTTTGAGCACCGACGAGAAATTCAGCAAGAGAAAACAACCTGAACACCATTTAAAAATGGACACTCGCGTTGGGTTTGCATTGAGTTCACATTGAGGAAATGCGTTCTTCTATTGCAAACTGCTCATATGCCAATAAAATATTACCATATGCCGAATTACATTACAATTTGGGGGGTAATTTATATAGAGACATGATTTACAAACAATTTAAATACTCTACGAGATATCCAAATAATTATTGCTTATTTGAAGATAAAATTTTTAAAATTGCCGAAATAATAAATTTAAAAGATCCTGAGATTAAATTAAGAGAAAATTTTGTGCTGATTGTTGAATATCCGTAATGAACTTTTCTACTTCTATGTCGAGTTGATCCATAGTTTTTACAGGAGCTTTCAAAAGTATTCTTTGTTCAATGTGTACTATAAAGCTTTCCCAGTCCGTATATTTGTTGGTTAATGCTGTGTACGTACTTAATAGTAATTTCTTCGAGATGATGCATACAAATAGTTCACGCTACCATCTTTAGGGCTGAGGTCTACACTATTATAATAGCAGCGAAAATTATAAAAAACAGGAAGATAAGTAGCAAAACAATGTATATACTGTCGGCTAGTCAAGCAGTAATTAAATCAATTAGCAAAAATTGCTTCAGATCTATGTTGTAATTTTATTTCTGCTCGCCCTGCAATGCAAACACACAGTGCTAATTTATTTTTTTTTGTGCCTCGATCCAGACATTTTTGTGACGGCTTTGTTTTCAGAAATGGTCAAAAATGTTTTTCTGACAGTTGGTTCTTCTTTTATTTTATGTCTAATTGCGACAATTGTCAGATTTTTGTTTCCTGATGTAAATTCGAGGAATTTTACAATTCCAAATCCCACTAACTGAAGTACACAAATTTTGAGCGAAAAATCTTAGTTATGTAAATATGCTCCGCGATTGTGATACTTGTTCGCTAAAACCTCGTTTGCCAGATATTAGTGCTTATTCTCTATGACTGCTCTAACCGAAGATTGAATCAAGCACACTAAATTTTTTGTTTATTTCTAATTTCTAATGAGCGGTAAACAGCTCCAAGTATCACCGAAATTAGCCCGATTACGTAAATGATTTCATGGTTGCCGCTTACAAGTAGCATACTGAGCTCCTTATTGTGAATTTTTTGTGTTTATTAAAATCCACATCGCTGAAACCACATCTCCAGAATTTTGCTTACACACTTATGATTTCATCAATAATTGCGATCAAATTAATAAGGAACCTTAGAATTCAGAGAAGGATACAAATTATGAAAAATTAAAAATTGTTTGCTCATTTTCCTAAAGATGTTATTGATTTATAGCAAGGAGTGGAAAGGTCGTGGGTTGACAAGAAATGCTGAATAAAATAAATATACAGGCAAATTAAAGGAACTTTAGCACTGTGTGCTAATAAAAAAAAACTGATTTTAATTTTTCACAATTGATTATCAAATGAATTTATTTATTTTGTTTTAAATTATAAATTTATAATGGAGTTCATTAATTTATAAAAAAATTATTTGGATTTATTTTGGCACTATATTTTATTATTAATGTTGATTTTAATTTATTAAAATTTAATTTAAATATTATGAATCACCTCAGATGTTTTGTTGTGTGTATAATATGCACACGGTACGAGTTATAAATTCCGACTGTATCGCGAGAGTTAAAACGAATGAAATTTTGGTGAAGCCAAAACGATGTGTATATGAAAAATACCATTCGGCATTTTTCAACGAATGTAATTTGGAGCGGATGAATAATATGTAATAGAAAATGAATTATTTTGGCTTATGATGCACTGTAGTATAATCATTCAAAATGAATTGTGTCGCTTTGCTTGTTGGTAAAACATAGGTGCGTTCGGAAATGTGTATGGGTGTGAATATGCAAGTGCGAATTGTGGCGATGAATGAATGATGGATAATTTGTGAATATTTGAATTGTAAAAATGAGTGAGTCGCTACAGAACCCTGGGTGCAGAACGGCTGAGCACCTGCTCCCGCACTCTTCCACCGCTTAATATTGTTTTACAATTTTTTCTATATTTGGAAATTTTTTTTCTTCTTCTTCTTAGTCGTATACATATATAAACTGAAGGTGTGAATTATTTTAAACGAACTAACTCATACGTTAAACTCGTAACTATGCTAATCAAATTCTTGAAATGAGGGAGTTTTTCTTTTCGTTTTTAGGGATATGTGTGTGTGTACGTTAGGTATTATTATTTGCTTTTCACCATAATCAACGACTGCTGGTGTTGTGTGTTTTGTACATAAATTGAAGGCACGTACGGTGGTATATGCGGGTAGCAAATTTTTTTTTCTTTTGGGATGTATGTTTTAAGAATGTTAATATAGCGAAGAAGATGTATGTTGAAGAAAATGACGGTTTTTCTGTACTGTACATCAAAATTATGATTATTAAGTTAATTTGCAACATACATACATATACACATTACACACATATAACAATATAACTAATTGAAATTTGATTTTGAAGGTGTAGTTTAAAAAGTCTGAATGGAGTTTTGGACAAATTAATATTAGAATTTTAAATATTTGAAATCATAGTTGATTGCAGCACTCCTTTTAATATTGTAATATTATAAAGCTTATCCGCCATTGGAAATATGATAAAAATCTTGGTAGCACTCAAAACATTGCTTTTAATATTAATTGGCGGGATTTCGGGACCTTGATCAAAACTGCGCTGGCTATAGTTATGAAACAACTGGATTAAAAATTATTACAAAGATCTAAGTAAGCTCAATTCTATTTTGTCACAGAGAGAATTAATAGCAAAATGCTTTGACAAGCTGACCACCAACGTTATCTGATAAGAAGTATAGAGTTCGAAAGGTCTCAATTTAACAAAACCATAAAATCGAGTATTTGTGGTTTATTTATTATAATTTTGTAAACGTGAACGCAGCACCAAAAAAACTTAATTTAACACTTTAAATGAGCAACAATTTGCTACTGAAATTTTTCGCATAAAATTAGCCACCGGCCAATTTGTTTAATTATTATTGAATTATAGTGATCCTATGCAATTTTTATAATTGATAAATAAAAACAAATATATCTACTCGTATATGTACATTTATTTATTTATTAATTTAATTAATTGATTTGTTTGTACAAATTTTTATTACTTTTAATTACATATAAATATTTTATTTATTAAATGTAAATAAATGAATTTTATCAATAATTTGGTTTCATTTTTAATTTGATTATTATTTTCGTTTTTTTTTGTGTTGAATTGGTCAAATATAAAATAAACACTTACACTATTTGTGGTAACCGTTGAAATGCCTGAGGGTGAGGAAATCAAAAACTCAAAACATTACGAACGCTATGGACTGAAGTCATCATGCTTTTTTCCTTTATGGTACAAATTATGTAGTTGTCTTACATGAGCTAGAGAAGGATGTGTCCCTATAGTGTTAGGGAGATTACCATAATAGCTGTGGAATTTGTGCGAATTTTGGTATCTCTAATATGTATACAAGAATTTTATCATTTATCGCTTTGTGGGTAAGATAATGTTCAAGGCAGTTCAATTTTTGTTCTCACAATAGAATTTTGTATGTCTTCTAAAATGTCGTTTATGGTGCCGATATTGATTATTTTTACCATCATCTCAATCTGTCTGAATTGTTCGATATCATACATATGTAGATGTATTTGTTCGTGTTGCAATTATTTCATGCATTGTCCTGAACTTTAATTTCATGTAACATTTTTGTGAAAGAGTACGATCGTTTCAGTTGATTCTCTACTTCTATCGTGTGCTCTCTCGCATTTGTTTACAATGATGGCATTTTAAGAGTCTTCATTCGTGACATCCTCCACCATTTTTGTGACGAAATGAAAATTAACTTTTTGGGAGAAGTTTTTCTGAAATGATTCTTGAAGATTTTGATATAAAGTTTAAGGCGTATTGTCAAATATTTTGTAATGTCATTTTTTTTAAATAATCTTTTAGAAACTATAACTCTTTTAAAATTGGGGAATCAATCCTTCAAAATTATTGTGTTGAGATTTGAAATTTTGAAGATGGTGTGATTTCTGTAATAATTTATGTGCCGATTTGAAAAATGGGAATACTAATCGTCTGATGTATTTCCTGCGCTTCTAGATCACTTTTTCTAATATCTCAGGTTTTCTTCGTTTCACGTGTTATTAATTGTTGTTTCGTTAACCATTCTGAAAATTTTTGAAGAGCTCCAGCGTTGGAAAATCATCATCAACTATAGTTTGTTAATTAAAATTATAATTTACCACAGATCTCTGGTTCTAGCTCTTGGTCCTACTCTTTTCAGATATCGGACATGAAATATATTACAGAAGTGTCGCGTTTTTTTTGTCTGTTCGGAAAAAAAAAAATTATCGAATTTTAGGGCAAAAATTGGGGCTTACGGTTAAGTATTGTTCCTTTGTTTACTTTTTCTTAGCACTTGTTACTTTGGATGGTTTTTTTTGTTTCTTCTCGTTTTAGATTACCATTGATTGGGGTTTATTTTGAAGCTGGACGAAGCAAAATTTATTTAATTTTATTTGTAAGTATTGCGTATCAATCACACCCGGGTCGTGTGTACGCTAAATTTTGATTTTGAATTTAAGGTTGGTTATGTCGCTTAATTATCCCTATATAGTCCTAAAATCCATGTTAGTTGATAGGTCGTTATTGAATGTAGTCAGTTTGGATGTCCAAAGTCTAGTCCCAAATATTGACGAGATTCGTCACATTTTTAATGGCGCTTCAGTGGATATACTTTGTTTCTCTGAGACCTTTCTAAATCCAAATATCCCTAATTCAGCTTTTGCCATAAAAAGTTTTAATATTTTTAGGAAAGATAGGACGGTACCTCCCCTTAATTATGGTGGTTTATGTATGTTTGTAGGTGATAACATTAAGGCTAGATCAGTTACTATACCTTTTTCTATATACCATACAGTCTGCCATTTGGAATGTTAAATCGGAATCTTCTGGGCTGGATAACGTCAATTTAAAATTCGTTAAACGAGTTTTCCCTTTCGTCTCAAAATATTTGTTACATATTTTTAATTTTATTCTTACATCCTCTTTCTATCCAGATCAGTGGAAGCTAAGTAAAATCATGCCCATCCCAAAGATCAGTAATCCTTCGGAGCTATCCCATTTGCGGCCAATTAGCATTTTAAGTTCTCTCTCTAAAGCTTTCGAGATAGTTGTTAAAACTCAATAGCAATAGTTTAATTAGTTTCTTCCAATCTGGGTTTAGAAAATTTCATAGCACTTCTACTGCGTTATTAAATGTATGTGATGATATTAGGCGTAATATGAATAATAGGGAATTGACTTCTTTAACTTTGTTAGATTTTTCTAAGGCCTTTGATTCTATTAATCACAGAATTCTTTTTAACAAACGCTTATCTCAGTTTAGATTTTCGGTTTCCGCTGCCAGACTAATTTTTAACTATCTTTCTAATCGTTCTCAGGCAGTTTTTTTCGACAATTCTTTGTCTGATTTCCTTCCTGTAATTTCCGGCGTTCCTCAGGGTTCAGTGCTGGGTCCTCTATTGTTTTCTATGTAGATTAATGACATAGAATCCTCTATTCACCATTGTTCATTTCACATTTTCGCTGATGACGTCCAAATTTATAAAAATAGTCGTTTAGATCAGGATTCTATTGATAGGAATATTTCTCTGATAAATGAAGACTTAAGTAATATCGCTAGTTGGTCGGTCTCTAATAGGCTCGTTTAAATGCGAATAAATCTCAGTCGATCATAATTTATAAAAAATCGTTAGACACCTCGTCCTTTCCTGGTATTTTTCTCTAGGGTTCGCTAATTAGGTATTCAAATACTGTTAGAGATTTAGGCTTAGTTATTAATAAAACTCTTTCTTGGGTGACCATTTAGTTAGTATTAGTAAGAGGGTCTTTGGTATGCTTAGTTGTTTGTATAAAGTAGTAGGATTTTCTGATAGTCAGTTTAGGAAAAAAATGTTTTTGTCTTATCTTCTTCCTCATTTTATTTATGGTGACGTAGTATTATTCGGTATGCTTTAGGAAAATATGAACGTTCTCCAAAGTTTGTACAATTAAACTAATAATTAATAATAATAAATAAAGAATAACATCACAATACTCATTTAACATCGATGCGTTAAATCTTTTCAAATTGATCATATGGACTAATGAATTTTCCTAATTGATCTAACTGTTGATTCTCTCCAATTTAGAGATGCCGACTAGTTTTTAATTTTAGGTTCTTGAAATCTCGGAAAATTTGTCCCTTTTATATTGATAAAAATTAAAATTTTATTTATTGCTTATTAGGGGGGGGGGGGGGGGGGGGGGGACAACCATTTGTAACAATAAAAAAATCAATTTTATCAACTTAAAGCTCTTGTAAATAGCAATTTCCGAGACTCCTCTATGTGTATTTTCGGTGCCAAATATAATTCAGAGTCTATTGAACCGATCGGGCTAAAATTTCGCACACATTTTCGTAACATATAAGAAAGACCACTTGGTGAACCTAAACATATTTTTAATGTCTCCTAGTTTTTTATCGAAAATATCGAGTTTTTTGATATTATGTCTGCCATTTCTCCAATTCTTAACTTATTATTAAAGTATTAGGTTTATCAAGTGATTACAGGCATGCGCTGACCACATCCTTTTGCCCTTCTATTTTAGATCATTTTTTACGGTGCTACAATTGGTTCCGTAAAAAAATGCCTCCACGGCCATGTGGATTCCGTCTATATATCCGTCAATTTTCGATCTATTCTAATGATTAAAAATGGAAAATACTCGTTAAAATATTTATAATAAACTATCAAAATTTCAAAAAGATCTATTTATATCTTCCCCTTCAAAAAAATTCCTGAATATCTGCTCAATTTTAGTGTTCTAAATGGTTGTCCCCCCTTAAATAAGCAAAGCTTTAGCTAAAACCAATAATAACGTCGTCAAACAAAGTGTTTCCATTATTAATTTTGTTTAATAAGTACTTGGAGAGAAAAAGAACTATTAATTTAGCCCGTAGTAGTTGGAGTAATAGTGAGCTACGTAAAGGGTATGCTACCAGGAACAACTTATGTCTCCATCCTAAAGTTGTTCACACTGAGTTAGCGGCTCGATTGCATTCTGTTGAGTTTGACTGGTTGGATAATAAGTTTCGTGCTGAGGTAGCAGAAATTTCACATATTCAATATGTAAAGCAAAAAGCTAAACTGGATGTGTTGCGAGATAAGGCTTATCCATGTAACCATAGAGGTAATAGTGGTATGTCTGGTTTCCAATTCCATTCACGTTTTAAGAACTTGTCTTCTGTCGGCTTCAGTGGCATAGAGGTTCAAATGCTGAGCAATGGAGTAAATTTTGCTCCTGTGCCAAATACAATAGGCGTTCAGTCATTTGAGAGTCAACCCAACTGAAATCAATATGTGCGTTACAGATTAAGAAAGGCTTAGGTAACGCTTCCTCCTCTATCTCCTCTCAATCTCCTGTTTCTTCTAATGATAACCTTAAAGTGATTGGTATGATTAAGGAAAAGTTACGTGATCGTGACCTGATAGCGTATAAAGCGGATAAAGGCAATACGATCACTTTTCTCACAAGAATCGATTACTACAATAACATTTTTGATTTCATTACAGAAAGCAAAGCATTAGACCTCAATAGAGATCCTACTAGGTCATTTAAGACTTTGGTCAGTAAGTGTATCAACCACTGCCCAAAGGTCTTTGATGGCACTGGTTGGAGGTACACGGTTATGAATCCATCTGCCCCAATTCTTTATGGTTTACCTAAAATCCATAAAGAAGGCATTCCGATTAGACCAATAGTAGCGTATTGCAATGCACCTGCCGACAAGCTATATTAGGGCTTCATAAACTTTTTCAACAGTCATACTAATTTCGTTTCGGCTTTCTCGGTTAAGAACTCGGTGGAATTGATTAGCAAAATTCAGGATGTTGATATTCCACTACACTCAAAACTTTTTTCGTTTGACGTTGCTAGTCTTTTCACGTCTATTCCAATTAACATTTTGTGTCAGATAGTTTATACTTATTTAGACAGGGATGATGTAGATGAGCCTACGCAATGAACTGATGCTGACATTTGAAACTTGTATTAAACAAAATTATTTTTGCTTTGATAATAAATATTTCAGATTCACTGATGGTCTACCGATGGGCTCCCCTTTGTCACCTTTGTTAGCAAAAATTTTCATGAATTTCTTCGAACAAAGGATTGTATCAAGCAACAATCGTTATTTCCGTCATGTAATCTTTTGGTACAGATATGTTGATGACATACTATGTCTATGGAATGGAACTGATAGGCTATTTACCTCTTTTCTCACTTGGTTAAATTCTCAATATCCCACCATTAATTTTACGGTAAAAAAAGAAGAAAACAAATCTATTAACTTTCTGGATACAACAATAACCAGAATGAATTCTTCATTAGAGTTGAAAATGTATCGAAAACCCACGTATACATACGCCATTATACCTAACTCTTCAAACCATCCCCATAATATTAAAATGTCAGCTTTCCACTCATTCTTAGATAGATTAATAAAAATTCCTTTGACAAAATCCAATAACAATTAGCTTAATATAATTTTAGAAATAGCAGCGAATAACGATTATGCAGCTAAGGCTATATTAAAGGTATTAAACAGAAAACTGAAACATAAAGCTTTAGCTAACATTTATCCACCTGAGATCCAGCCCAATGCCGAAAAATTGGCGCCGCTTAGAGTATATAGGAAAAACTAGTCAACGGATTAGTAACATCGTGACACAATATACAGATATTAGCTTTGCTTTTTATAACAATATTACAATAATTAAGAAAATGATTTTTAACAACAAACCAAGAATTGATCGCTTTCCCAAGTCTGGCGTTTATAAGATCAATTGCAATGATTATACTTCCTCTTATATCGGACAGACTGGGCGCAATTTAACATGTAATATTTCTAAAATTATTTACACCGCTGCCGTATTGGAAAGTGCGCGCGAAAAATCACTTTTTTGCAATTTTTATTAGGAAATGTGCGTTTGCTAAAAAAATTGTCAATGATATTACATTCGAAATCGTTTACTTAGGCCCGAATTTATAGTCGTTGCTACAACTATAACTACTGTTATAGTAACAGTTTTGGTATTTATAAACCTCACTATAAGATTTATTTGCAATGTAACAATGGTTATAGTGATCAAAATGCATCACTATAAACATTGCTACGATATATCCAAGACAAGAAAGTAAATTCGAAATTCATATTGAATTTTATACATAATTTTAAAATGATTTTCGAAAATCGTTGCTATAGCAATAGCAATAGTTACGACTATAAATTCGGGCCTTACTATTTTTCAAGTGACTAGTAGATATTCTACAGCCCTTTTTAAAACTATAGACGCACTCTATAGTGATAGTCAATTCTCAGAAAATTTGAGAGCAAATGAAAAATCGAATGTTATACCAGAACTCTTGTTTATTGTTTTAATTTCTGAAATAAATTTTGTTTTGATAGCGGTAGTTTTGTTGTTGATGGGCGAAAACTGTAAAAAGTGATTTTGGTATGTGCTGATTTTATGCTGTTTTTTGCCCATAATTATTGTGATCTTTCAGATAATTGCGGACAACATGAGCGGATTTCCCAATTTTTCTCCCTATTTCCAGTTTGGAGAAACCATCACACCATAACGCGTTTATTTGTCCTTTTTCCGTTTCAGTCAGGATCTTACGCGTGGCATCTTTGCGAAATTCTACAATTAGTGCAATAATTAAACAAATATTAAAAAAAATACACTAACATCAGCAAAGTTACTTACCTTCGTCAGTGCATCTACACTGAAAGAAATTTTATTGTCGCATTGATAAAATGAAGTTGTAATTTTGCCTATAGCATCGTACTGTTGAATTGAAAAGATTATTTTTTCAATAAAAGTTATTTATTAGTATGATAGCAATTCATCACTATGATGGATAACTTCTGGTTATAGACTACCTGTGATCTACATTAACACATGTACTATCAATTGTTGATAGAAGTATTTTTCAAAACGATATAACTTTTCATTCGAAATTATATAAAACTATTTTAAAAACACCATACAGTTGAGCGAATAATCAGAAAGCCGAGATCTGACTTTGCCACAGAAATTAGATGAAGTTGAGCAGATTCTGTTGATGATGGCTTAATCGTACATAATGCATCGAACAGTTTTTCTAAAAGTTGCGTTCTTTGGCCGTATTTTTGAAAAACAAGAAATTCTTCTTTTAAAGAAGAAAACTGCTTCTGTTGAGGGTCATTTATAACGTTATCAATTTCAAAATATTTCATCCTCTAACGTAGCTTCGATAACATTAACCTCTGGACTATTTATAGTGAATGATAATAATATGTCGCCGTTTTGATTTAAACACAGTTTTTCCATTAGAGACTTTGCAAAATTTGAAGTGTCTTTTGTAGGTGAATAGTTAGGTTTATAAGGGCGATTCAACAATCTATTAATTTGTAAATTCTCTCTTTGCTCAATGTGGAGTTTAATATTATTAAAACCTCTATACAAAGAATATTACTATTTGCTTCCAATTTTTTTTAACAAAAAATTTAAGGCCCCTCTGCAGTAAGCATTCTTTTCTCAATAAAGCATCTACGGTGAGCGATGCCGGTTGTAATGCTTGTTTCAGTTGTTTTAACTGCTCAAAATCAATTTTACTTAATAAGCCAACTGCATTCAATTCAGTTAGTGTTTCTTCAATTGGTCCACGTACCCTTATAAACTTATCCAACATCGCATCAATTGAATTCCAGCCATGTTTCACTTCTAGCTTGTAACACCTCGTCACTACGTGTGAAACTAAATTCAGTTTCTACCCACCCAACACACGATGACGTTGTGAACACAGAAGTCCCCATAACATCTGGACCGGATTGACGGCAGTTTGTGCCAGCTACAGCTCAGTCTGGGTAGGTTCTTGCCGGTATGTTATGGGGAAAAAGAAACAACTGCTCCAAAAATAAATTTCACCACTCCCCAAAATTCAACACAGCCCTTATGGTGCTCCTCATCGCGACTCGCGTTCAATCTCGCGAACAAAAATAAAAATTTAGTTAACCATCACACATTTATTTACACATAACAAAGAAAAACAAAAAAAAATTTAATATACAAAGAATGTCTTTGTTTTGGGTTCCGTCCTCAATTTTTGGATTGGAAGCTCTTCGGACGCCAACACTCGAGTTCAGTATATGTAATTGACCGTCGGCTTGCTCTTGCTAGGCAAGGATGTGGCTGTGCCAGAACGATCGGTCCACTGCTGTGGTCTTACGGGTTAGGCTTCGGGGTACCCCCCCCCCCCCCCCCCCCGGCGAACTAACAAAGGGACCCCTCCCACACTGCACTTTAATTACACTTTGCTGGCTGTTTTCTTTTTTCTTTATAGGATTGTGGTCACAATTTATAATAGGTTTGTATATTTGTATAAATACAATTCCTCACGCACTTATTAATAACACCACACCACCAACTTTTATACTGAATTTTAGTTAATAAGGAATTAACACTTATTTTTTTTTTGAATTGAAAAAAATTCTTTCTGCTTTGACACAACATAGGCAAAGAAACAATTTTTTCAAGCCTACCTAGTGGTTTTCTTGTGTTTTCAATAACGATGAGTACTTCATCGTTACATCGTGGGGACGTCCCACAACCTTGAGATAGTCTCAAAGCCGGGCTAAATACTTGGCTAATGTACTGACCTATTTCAATGGATTCACTCTTCTGTCTGTTAGATTTTAATGTCTTTTAAATGGTAGACACCGATAAGTTTGTTGTTACTGTCTTTCAATTCATACGCCACATGACCAACTTTTCGATGTATCCATGATTCAAGGTATTTTGGAGCTAATTTTGAAGAGTAGTACTGTGCAGCATTACTTACCGTGAAATTTCGAACGTAAACCTTCTGCCCAATCGCAAGATTTCTGGCGCAACTTCGTAAATTATACTGCCTCTCATTGCGATCAAATGATTTCCGCAAATTTTCTAAGACAAACTTTTGAGCATCGGTAAGCTGATTTACTTTGGTCTGAATTGCTACTTCGAAATCACTAAAATACCCTAAATTCCGTAGCAAATTATAATCTCCACCATTTGTTATCATGTGGTGTCCGAAAAGAAGAAAATGGGGCGTAAATTTGGTTGACTCATGAAACGAGTTGCGTAAGGCGAGGCTAATTTCAGCCAGGTGTAAATCCCAATTTCTATGATCCCGATTTAAATACGCGCGTATAGCCGAAATTAATGTTCTATTTACTCGCTCTGAAGTATTGCCTTGCGGTGAATACTTAGCGGTCTGAACATGCTTAACCCCATATTTGGATAATAAATCTTTGAGTAATTTAGAATTAAATTGAGTAGCATTATCGGTTAAAATGGATTCTGGGACAGAAAATACACTAAAAACGTCATTCTCTAAATATTTACACACTTGCGTCGCGGTAGCTTGCCTCATAGCTCGAATGAAGGGAAATCGAGTGTACATATCCAAAATGATTAGGATATAACAGTTGCCCGATCGCGTTCTAGGATACGGTCCAAGAAAATCCATGAACAAGTGCTGCATTGGTCTAAATGATTCTCGAAATTTCCCCATTGGAGGTTGTAACCTAACGTTGGGGGGTTTGATTTCTTTACACGTTTGACAGTTATTTACATAATTTTTGACTTCACTAGCTAATTTTGGCCAATAAAAATACCGTTGTATTTTCTCTAAAGTTTTTGCAATACCTAAATGTGCTGAAATAGGCTGGTCATGAGAATTTTGAATAACCGAAAGTCTTAATGTTTCAGGGACGTATAATTTTAGAGCCGAAGAAACACCAGGATTACAATTCCAACTGAACTGTGGGTTTAAGTAGATCAGACTATCTTTAACTATGAAATTTGTTGCCTTGTTAAGAGTGTTAATGTCATTAATTTTTCTTAGATATTCCTCATCTTTGAAAGCCGCGGAATTTAAATCAATGCATGGTAGTATACAATCGCCATTATTCCTATTGGATTCCGGTGTGGTAATTTCTTCCATGTTGGTTCGCGATAAGGCATCTGCTACTACATTTTCTGAACCTTTGCAATGCACGATCGAAAAGTTAAAGCCTTGAAGCTTTAAACTCCATCGCGCCAATCGACCGGATAAATCTTTCTGATTCATAAGCCATTGAAGACTAGCATGGTCAGTAATTATCACGAACCGGTAACCATCGATGTACGCCCGGAACTTTTTTACGGAGAGAACGGCAGCGTAACATTCCAGTTCTGTCACAGAATAGTTCTTTTGCGCTCGATTTAGCTTCATGGACATAAATACAATAGGATGTTCTTCGCCCTCGGATGATCGTTGAAATAACATACTACCAACTCCCGATGAACTTGCATCACAACGAATATAGAAAGTGGCGTCAAAATTTGGATTAACAAGAACTGGTGCGTTAACTAGGGCCTGTTTTAATTTATCAAATGCTTGTTGAGCGTTTTGATTCCAAACAAATTTTTGATTTTTCTTAATAAGATCCGTCAACGGTGCAGCTAATATGGAAAACGAGTCAATAAAACGTCTAAACCAGCCAGCCATGCCTAAAAATCGCCTAATTTGTTTGGATGATTTTGGAACCGGAAATTCGTTAATTGCTTGTACTTTGGATGGGTTAACTTTAAGGCACCCTTCACCTACTATGTATCCTAAATATTCGATTTGTTTGAGGACGAATTTACTTTTTTGAATGTTGATAGTTAAGTTAGCCTCAGTCAATAAACTAGCTACTAAGGCGAGTAACTTGATATGTTCTTCAAACGAAGCTGTGGTGATGAGCAAATCATCCAAATAAACAAATACCTGAGAGTGTAGTTGATGCGGAATAACTCGATGCATAAGCCTACACAGTGTTTGTGGCGCATTGCATAGACCAAATGGCATGACCGTAAACTGGTAAAGTGGCCGACCAGGGATGGTAAACGCCGTTTTATCTCTGGATTCCTTGGACAATGGAATTTGCCAAAAGGCATCTTTAAGATCCAAGCTGGAAATATATCTAGTAGTGTCCAATCGTCCAAGTAATCCATCAATCAAAGGCAACGGATAGGCATCCTTGATCGTCACTTCGTTTATTCTGCGGGCATCAAGACACAGTCTTGCTTTGCCATTTGCCTTTTTGACTAGGGTAACCGGTGAACTCCATGCACTTTGTGACTCCTCCACTACCCCCAAAGAAATCATACGGTCTAACTCCAGATACATTTCGTTTTGTTTGACCGGTGAAACTGCATAATACCTCTGCTTGATTGGAGTCTGATTTCCAATATTGATATTATGTTCAAGTAATGTAGTTTTGCCCAGGCCTACCTTTTCGCTAGAAGGCAATAGACTTATTGTTTTATCTAACTCCAACTGAGAATTCCGATATAGATAAATTAATTTTAAAGAGATTCCAAAAGTCTATGCCTAAATACAATTTCTGCTTCAAGCTTGGTATTATGAATAATTTCATATTCTTGACAACGCCATTAAATTTGATGGTTGCCCATATGTAACCAAACACTCGTTGCTTTTGACCTGATGCTGTTTGAATATTGGTTGGTAAGTGATAAAACCGAAAGTTGTTATTGTCACTAAAATTTTCACTTCCCAAACCTAATGCGCTTATTGAAGCTCCGCTGTCTAATAAGCCCGTATAAGGTAATTCATTCACCAAAACATCCACATATGGTCTATTATCATCTGAATAACCAATACAAGCTTCCGAAATGCAAGCTTTAATGGATTTTCGATTATTAAAATATCTTACGGTTCTAGCTCGAATTGAACGAATCGGTTTAATTTTAGAATTATTTGAAAATTTAGATAAAGTTGGGTTAAATTTAGAAAAATAATTTTGTTGAAAATTTGATAAAGAACTCGTCTGAAAACTTACGGTTGGTTGTTGCTGAACCTGTTTGTCATAGTGGCGTTGGGGTGGTTCATCCGTGGGGTGGCCGTATTTCCCAACACTTTGGTTCCCCGCTTTAAGTTTTCCGAACATGTCTGACAATTTGGTTTAAGCATGTTGGGTTTCCCACATCCAAAGCAAAACATTTTTGTTATGGGCACGTTACAATTTTTAAACACGTGACCTATGTCGCGACAGTTCCAACAGATATTCAAATTATTAGAATCGTTAGACGCACTCTTCCTGGGAAACTCAAACTTATTCATATTCGTACGAAACTGGTTAGGACTTGAATTATAGGCTTCTATATTATGTAACGCATGTTGAGGTGCATCGACTAGGAATTGCGGAGTTGCTGGGTAATCAGGGTTTTCTTTAGAACCATCAATTTCCATTTCATTGATGCTTTTTCTTTCGTTAAACGCCAAGTCTGGATTGTATTTCAGTCGTTTCCACGTATCTTCTAATGAAACACATACCTTGACTAGTTCTGATATACTGTGAAAATTTCTACCCGCCAAGGTAATTTGTAACCCAGGACGCATATTACTTTGGATAATATGTAAAATCTCGGAGTCTGGAAACATCTCACGAGATTGCAATGTCATGGACATGATTTTGTTGTAAAAATCGAGAAAAGGTTCAGCACCTTGCTTACATGATTCGACAAAACGGCGAATTTCATAGTTAGACCGACGATCTTGAAATCTATTAATAAAGTCGTACCGAAATTGTGCCCACGCGATAAAAGGATTCAGCTCTAAGTGCGACCAATACCATTCTTGCGCCGTTCCCTTCAAAACATAACACAATTCATTAACTAACGACGATTCTGGGATGTTTAAAGTTTTGGCCAAATGTTCGACCCGAAATAGAAAACGTTCAACAGGTAACCCACTTGCACTACCATCAAATAAAATTTTGCATTTACTTAAAGTTTTATTATCATTGGATCTAAAAGGAATTTGCTGATTACTAGGAGGGCTCGAAAAATTATGTAAATTAGGATTTTGATAAGAGAATTGATTGGAAGTTTGCGGAACGTTCGGAAAATTTGTAACATGAGGATGATTTTAAGTTGTATGGCCTACTGTATTGTACGACATTAAATTTGGTTGCTGATTAACTTGATTTGGAAGACGTGTGTTTTTCGTTGTATTTGGTGGCCTATGTGTCGACTCGACATTTAATCTATCAAACTGAATATGTGTACTAGATGGACTATCTTGTGGATCCATCATTTCTTGAATACCAGACGTTGAGTTAGGGCATACCGTACTACCATCATCTTCTGAATCTGACATGTCCCGAAATTCAGCTGATTCTAAATCTTTCAATTTTCCCAAAGAATCATTCTTATCGGGATTATTGTTAAATAATGATTTAATGATTTGATAAAATTGTTCTAATAGAATTAATGTTTCTTCAGCACCAGTTTTATATCGGCAAGATCTTTTAAGGCGATTTAATCGAACAATCACGTGAATTACTCTTGATTCAATTACCAATACATCCTGGTCACTTATCTCTGCTCCATTAAAATTTTCTAAAGCGAGTTTTAATTCAAAATATTTATTTTTACACTTTTGTAACTCTCTATTAGGATTTTTCCTAGCTGCACTATGCATTCGAAAAGGTACCACTGAAGGATTACTTTGCTCAAATTCAAGTGCCTTTTCCAGTAATACAAAAACTTCCTGTGGAACACCAACCAATTTTCTGATTAGGCACTCGATTTCTAATTCATCAGGTTCCAATAGATTGATATTCATGATTTTAACGGATTAAATTATTAAACACTAATTGACAAAAAAAAATATAAATTATAAAGGATTGAATAATCCAAAACCAATTAAGAGGAAAACAAAACAAAATAATTTTTATACAGAAAATTAAAGAAAATTATTAAGCATCCGTATATTACTGTAAAATATATCAGTATACTATAATTAGCTAAAAGCACAAAAAAAAAATATGTCTCATATCTGTGATGTGTGATATGGCAACGCTGGCGAGATTGAAGCGGTCCACCGGATGAAGAGCAACATAAAGAAAATTTATACATTTAGAACAAATGGAGATCCAGATCGAACATAAAAAAAATCAAACAGGAATTACCTGGATAAATTAATTTCGATCAAAAATCTTCTCTTTATTCTTATTAGCCTTAGTTTTTTTTTTCTCAATACCCCAAGGTCAAATTCCGAAGAAGAACTCGGGCATTAAAATACTACAAAAGAAAACTGCTATAAAATATCTGAGTGTATAAAATCTTATCAAATTGTAATCAAACTCCTAAGAGGATAAAAAATAATATAATCATACAAACAGACGTCTGAAATTATTATCAGGTCAATCCAATAGTTACTCTAAAATCAAACACACGATCTGTGGAAAGGAGAAAACATTGAAATGACCTACCCATTTAATTCAAATAATGAAATTTACTAATAATCAAACACGTCCATGGAAAATAGTAATTCATCATTTCAATCAAAATAGGCATAACACGAAAAATCAAATGTTAAGGTTTCGAAAGGAAAAAAAAACCGAAAAGAAAATATATATGTCGAAATAAAATTTTGCACGATACGTTTGGGCGCCATTCTGTAACACCTCGTCACTACGTGTGAAACTAAATTCAGTTTCTACCCACCCAACACACGATGACGTTGTGAACACAGAAGTCCCCATAACATCTGGACCGGATTGACGGCAGTTTGTGCCAGCTACAGCTCAGTCTGGGTAGGTTCTTGCCGGTATGTTATGGGGAAAAAGAAACAACTGCTCCAAAAATAAATTTCACCACTCCCCAAAATTCAACACAGCCCTTATGGTGCTCCTCATCGCGACTCGCGTTCAATCTCGCGAACAAAAATAAAAATTTAGTTAACCATCACACATTTATTTACACATAACAAAGAAAAACAAAAAAAAATTTAATATACAAAGAATGTCTTTGTTTTGGGTTCCGTCCTCAATTTTTGGATTGGAAGCTCTTCGGACGCCAACACTCGAGTTCAGTATATGTAATTGACCGTCGGCTTGCTCTTGCTAGGCAAGGATGTGGCTGTGCCAGAACGATCGGTCCAGTGCTGTGGTCTTACGGGTTAGGCTTCGGGGTACCCCCCCCCCCCCCCCCGGCGAACTAACAAAGGGACCCCTCCCACACTGCACTTTAATTACACTTTGCTGGCTGTTTTCTTTTTTCTTTATAAGATTGTGGTCACAATTTATAATAGGTTTGTATATTTGTATAAATACAATTCCTCACGCACTTATTAATAACACCACACCACCAACTTTTATACTGAATTTTAGTTAATAAGGAATTAACACTTATTTTTTTTTTGAATTGAAAAAAAATTCTTTCTGCTTTGACACAACATAGGCAAAGAAACAATTTTTCCAAGCCTACCTAGTGGTTTTCTTGTGTTTTCAATAACGATGAGTACTTCATCGTTACAAGCTGAGGCTGTGAGGTCGCATATTTTTTTTTGAAGTATTTCGTTTCTTACTGTAGATTTTTTTAAATATCACAGTTCGAACGCATTCTAGGTTTTGTAAAAGGGTAAGCTCATCAACATATTCTTCATCCGGTTGATCCTCTTCTTCCAAATCATAATCGCCATCGGTATCTTCAGCAGAATTGTCTTCTTCACCTTTATTTGGATTACTTTCATCGTTAATTTTTTCTTTGTTAAATGTGTCACACACTGCAAGATGTAGAGCAAGATTTAAGCAAAGTTCTTGCCCCGTCGTTTGTCGTGGCAACTAGATCATTTCGGGAATGATATGTTCAAATTTTATATTCAAATGGTCAGATACGGTTGACAAAATTATTGATGTCAGACAACTCCCGGTAATCCATATAAGCCCCAAATTAAATACTTTACCAAGTTTATTATGAATATTTATATTCATAAAACGATGGCCCCTTATACTGACCCATTCACCTAAAGTTATGCTGAATCTCTCTGCATTTCGTTTTGCCAGATCTAAATTTTTAATTATTTCCAATTTTGCTTTTTCGTATATTCTTCGTGGATTACGCATCACTCCATTAGCACTCCGAGGCAAACAGAAACCTCTATTAGAGAGAGATTGACGAATAAACTGTGAGCTTGTAACAGTGTGTTCACATTTATCTCACTCTGTTGTGTTTGTGGATTTTTCCCAAATAAAATAAAACAACCTATTTGTTTGAGTACGTTTTTTCCTTTTATTCTTTTATACATAAAGTGCGCGCTGTGCGAGTTGTAATACAAGACTACTACGTTACACCAAAAACGAAAAACAACAAAACAAGAGAGTAGAGCGATGATGGCGGGGAGAAAACAAGTAACCCAGCAACCAAATGCGTCGCACTGTCAAATGCACTCGCCACGCCACCACAGCTCGCCCTCTCTGTACATTTATATATACTATTTATATTTATATAATATCGCAGCAGCGCGTGGTGTGAAAATGTATTTGAACACACTCTATTAGTGGAAGGATTCTTGTTTAGTTTATTTCGAATTCGAATATTCTGTGGGTGTAAAAAATATATTAAAATTTTAAAAATAATTATTTATTATTTATGTATAAATCCGAAAACCGCGGGTTTTTTGAACGGTTTTCGGATACGGTTTTTAAACGACAAACCACGGATTTGCGCATCGAATAATTTGATCCGTTAAACTCTAGTCAAATATTCAGAAACAAGATAAGTATACTAAAGTTAATATTAAAGTAAACAAATTATTAAATATAAATATTGTGGTGTTTATTTTTTAGGCCATCTAATCCGTGTTAACAAATACCGTAGTTTATAAAATTTGTTTTGTATAATTTGATTATGTATATTATAGTTTAACAATGTATACATAATAAGGATTTTATTAAAAATAGAAGTGGAAATACAGTCCGTAAAAAGAATTAAGGTAGTAAAAAAAATTCAGCGGGTAAATTATTTCTCTTTCCATGGTGACAATTCAATTTTAGCTTAATTTTATCAAAATGATAAGCCACTTTTTTATTACTTACAATACTTGGCAGCAAAAGCCAAATCCCGTTAAAATAATAGATACAAATATTAAATGAATTGTATTGTTGTTGTACAACAATACACACAATAACAATTGATAAAATTATGGACGTGACGTTGCTGATAAGAGTCCAAATTTCTTTACTTAAATACGTATGTTCTCTTATTTTATTTTAGTTAAAATATTTAGAATTAGTGTTTGCCAGTGGATATAAAGTAAGCGAATTAATATGGCAGAAATTAGAAAATCAAGTTCTATTATAAACACACTCTTGTTAAAGAAGCATTTGTTGTATTGTAAGTTTTTATTTCAATTTATTTCGCGACCTTTTTCATTGATAAGTTTTAATTTGACTTAAACAGGGGAGCGCCCGTATGCATTTTTGGTTCACACATCGATAATAAACAAAGTAGAAAATGCTTTTAATGAGATATTGACAAATACTGATTGGGAAATGTGCGAGCATATACTGCAAATTGGGAGTGAACGTTTTGAAATGCATCTTATTAATGTTTTTCAGTCAACTGAAGATCAAGAGAATTTTGTGGGTGCCTTAGTTAACAATTCCCAATTTTCATTTCCATGGGAGGAAAATCCTACCTTATTTATAGCCGCAGCAAAGTTTCATATTCTGAAGGTAAAATAATCAAAACTGAGAAAATTAAATCGAAAATGTCGTAAAAACGTAACCTTTATTTTCAGGGATTCATTAATCGCTACAACTTAGAAGCGTATTACACACATTTTTAAAATTTTTTAAAAACACTTGTTAAATATTTCGCAAAATTACAAAAGGTTTAAAAAATCACTCGATCGATTTCGGCTTATTAGGCCATCATCAGGAGTATCTACTAAACTGTAAAAAATAAAAATGTAGTTAGATATATAGTTGGAAAAAGCAAAAAGTGAAACCAAAATATACAAATAAAAAATGTGGAAGTGGTAAACAATAAAATTGGTGACAGCAATAAACATTAAAAATTAAAAATTAAAAGGGGGTGAGTTAAACACAGTTTATAGAAAACCCACGTATACAGACGCCATTATACCTAACTCGTCAAACCATCCCCATAATATTAAAATGTCAGCTTTCCACTCATTCTTAGATAGATTAATAAACATTCCTTTGACCATATTCAATTATAACAAAGAGCTTAATATAATTTTAGAAATAGCAGCGAATAACGGTTATGCAGCTAAGACTATATTAAAGCTATTAGACAGAAAACTGAAACATAAAGCTTTAGCTAACATTTATCCACCTGATAGCCCAATGTCGAAAAATTGGCGCCGCTTAGAGTATATAGGAAAATATAGTCAACGGATTAGTAACATCGCGACACAAAATACAGATATTAGCTTTGCTTTTTATAACAATAATACAATTAAGAAAATGATTTTTAACAACAAACCAAGAATTGATCGCCTTTCCAAGTCTGGCGTTTATAAGATCAATTGCAATGATTGTAGTTCCTCTTATATCGGACAGACTGGGCGCAATTTTGAAGTTAGAGTTAAAGAACATTTATCTGGTAGCCATGAATCATCCCTTTATAATCATTTAACGTTAGAAAATCACACATCCAGTTTAAACAATTTAGAAATATTACATGTACAACCAAAAAGCAGACGTTTAGACAACTTAGAATCTTACGAAATCCGAAAAGCTATATTTCTTAACCAAAATATCCTCAACGAACAGAGAGAAATCCGTTTCTCACCAATTACCGACCCCGCATTGTTTTATCAGAGCCTACTGTATAAATAAGAGCCTCCAGTATCGACTGTATTTTTTACTAAGCTTAAAATAAGGTACAAACAATTTTTCCTTTACTATGAAACTATATGGGGAAACGGTTATTTTCATTTACAGTTTTAGTTTATTAGAAATGTGAGCTTTTGTTTTGTTTTTATATGAAAATGTTCATGAAACATGTAATATTATTTGATTGAAAAATCGAGTCTTGAAAATGTTTATTTCTAAGTGAAAATCGTCATGAAAAATAAGGTACTTTTGAAATTTTAAATATTGTTGTTTTTGTAATATACTACGTCATCAACATAACTCGTTTATAAAAAATGCAATAATCATCTCTTTCATTGCCTCCATTCAAATTTGAATTCGAATATGTTTCTATAGTTATTTTGAATTTGCAAAGCATGCTAGATTGTTTTAATTTTTTGTTTTCTTCGCACTCATTTTATTGATTTATTTTTTTCTGTTTTCTCTTTCTGATTTATTTTAGTTTAATTGTTGAGCGGAAGCGTGTTGTCTTTTTTCTTACCATTAGTTTTAGATGTGGAGATATGATGTCGTCATTAAACTGAATTTTCTCTTTTTAATACACATCGTTGTTGTTGTAGAATGTTTTTTAATTTAATTTCCCTTATTTTCTTTTGATTGTTGCTGGAAAATATGGAAATTTGAGAATCTGTGTTTTAAATGAGTAAGACATTGAGTTGTTTGTTAGCGATTTCTTAAAAAATTATTTAACTGGGTTTAACTTTTAATTCATATTTTATCGTCAATCGAAATCGCGTTTTTTCATATAAACACTATGAAAATAAATGAATTTTTAGTGTTTCTATATCCCTTATTTTAAGTTCATTTTTCACATGTCGGCTCTATTCACTTCAAGATGGTTCTGGTTTTATTCACATACTCATTCCATACCATAAAATTACTATTACGTCGGGTTATAACAAAATAAAGAAGGGGTAGAAAAAAAAAAAAAAAAAAAAAAAAAATCAACATCTGGAATTTTGTTATTCGACCGTTGACTAATCAATAATCATATACCTGTGTTTAACTCACCCTCTTTTAATTTTTAATTTTTAATGTTTATTGCTGTCACCAATTTTATTGTTTACCACTTCCACATTTTTTATTTGTATATTTTGGTTTCACTTTTTGCTTTTTCCAACTATATATATATATCTAACTACATTTTTATTTTTTACAGTTTAGTAGATACTCCTGATGATGGCCTAATAAGCCGAAATCGATCGAGTGATTTTTTAAACCTTTTGTAATTTTGCGAAATATTTAACAAGTGTTTTTAAAAAATTTTAAAAATGTGTGTATTAAGTGTGTTTCGCCAAGTGCCTACGGCAGAAAGTGTAAGAAGTATTAGAAGTGTATATTTTAAAAATTGAACAAAAGCTCGGACATTCTGTTACCGGTGATCACCCCATTAAAGTGGTTTCGTTTAACCAAAGTGTTAGTGTAAAATTAAATATAATTAACGAATTTAAAAGTTGACAAATCGTGACAAATGGTTTTCCGTGGCACCAATCTAATCTGCTGCGGAGAATGCGTTTAAACGATAACATCCATTCGGTATTACCTATAATCCTCAGGCATCTCGAAACGCTTAATTATGCCAATGATCTTAATATTATGGATCTACTTTCGTTAAGATTAGCAATTAGTGATGTTCGTGACTCGTCCTATTCAAATCTTCTAAGTTATGAAATTGATTTTATGATAAAACGCATACTTGCCAAACTCATTAAAAATAAACACTTAAACTTAAAAAATATTTGTGTGCAAAAAATATTTTAGCATTTCTTATCGCTTATTTGATATATGAATTTCAACATTTGTTTGAAACTGTAGATATCGATGGTATCTATCAATGTTTTCCAAGAACAACAGTTCTATTAAATGATACTATTAAACTAAAAGAAGAGATCGACGTTCTTAATAAATTAAAAGAAAGATTTAATGTTAATTGTAGCATTGATGGAATAGGTTTCGACAACATGAGTTTATCGTTATTTATAGATTTAATTGAATTGGAAAATGTCTGCGAAATCGTGTTAGACACAAATTACAGATGGTGTGACGATGTGTTCACGCCCAAGAACAATAGAATTATACCAGGTCGTAAAGAAGATCGTGTGAAAATTTATTTGAGAGGGGAAAATTCTTACAATTTCATCGAAGGTTTCACGGCGGAGTTAAAAACAACCACATTGGTTAACAATAGAATTATTTTAAACATACCCTGTAATTTGAATGACTATAGAATTTTCGATAATTTAAATGTTTATAGAATAATATTTAGAGACATTAAAATTGATTTAAATATGCTACAGAATTTGCTACAATCTGACATAAAACCGCCGATATCACTAATTGGATATTCTTTAGAAAATACCAGTCGTAATTGGCAACTACTCAAAAATTTAAAGAAATTAGATGTAAGTATAAAACTATTTTAGAGCCCAATACGCATTTATTATTAAACATTTTCAATTTTATATTCCAGTGGGTAACCATATATGAAGACGAAGACACATGGTTATCCATGTTTAAATTTATTTCGAATGAGATGCATAAGTCAAATACAAATGAATTTCAATTTAATAACAAAGGTGTATTTAAAATAATGGAACCTCTTCTCGATTCAATAAATTTAAATTCAATCAAATTTGCAGTGGACGAACATAACTCGAAATTGGAGATTCGTTGTGTAGATACTGATGAACTTGTAGATTTATATTGCAGAAAATATAACATTCATCAAGAGGAAAAATCTGTATCTGACTACGAATTTTATCGAATTTAATTTTTTATTTTAATATTCGAGTTTTTCTTCAGTCAAGTCAAGAGACATTTACAGGCAATCAGTGCTCCTAAGTGCCTGTTACGCTGCCGCTTGTCTGCGTAGCACTGATTGCATTGCTTTCGGTCTGTTGCCTGTGTGCTTTTGTCCAGCGCTGCATCATGTTTAATCTTTTTTTGTTACTCCTCACTGACGAGGGACGATTATTTAATTCGTTTGTCTTTTTGCTGAATTGGTTGAGGGTGCGTTAGTTGTTGCCATCGTATGAGAGTGACGAATACCAATTGTTTATCAGTGATTGGTTGTGTCGGTTATTTGAGCGATTACAATTACATTAGTGTGCTGATATGCGGTGATATTGGCCATGTGCTTGCTAGGGAGAGCGTTTGTCTCTTTCGGTGTATAGTTAAAGTGATTGCAGGAGCGTTGAGGGCTTGCTGGTCGTGAATAATTTTTGTTTTGGAATCGGAAGGGAGATAAAAAATCGTTCAATTTTTTTGAAATTATAAATCAGTCAAGTTTAAAATTTGATAGCGAGCGGTCGAGAATGTTTTTGTTTCTCGACCGCGGACTATCAAAACATCAATTATTGTGTTTTTCTAATCAAATTTTTTTTTGATAAATACATCTTACTACAACGGACACACATTTAATTCCCATTACAAAACTGTTGTTATAATTATTTCTAGGGTAGCAATTAGAATATAATTTGATTACAAAAAAAAAAAAAAAACAAATAAAAGTAAATGGAGATGGGGGAGGAAAAATGCTATGGTACTTGAGCGAATTGTTTTTGTTTTTCTTCATTCCACATCACACGCGCTGTTTGTATATTTTACATTTATTTTAATTTTCCAAAATGGCAGATTGATTAATTATTGGTTTGTTTATTAATCATTAAAATCATTAAAGTTTTTCTATGAAAACATCCCTTACTTAAGCATACACTTTATTGGACCGGACACGGACAAACAGTTCTGCGCTGATAGGAGAATTAGTTTATTCTGGAATATAGCCAGTATGACAGAATTTGCCTATTTCTCAACCGATTAATATGAATTTTGACATGTGGGTTGAAAAAGGGATTCTAAAGTGGTTTTTGGATGAAGTTTTGGAATAAGGCCAAGTATGATGGAACTTGCCTATTTCTTAACCAATTATGATGAAATTCGGCATGTGCGTTGGAAGGTGTTATGGCAGCACAAAACAATTTATATTAATTTATATATTTTATCCTTACCTTTCCCATCCCAAATTATTAATCTCGAGCGAAGCCCGAGTAATTGGCTTATACCCACCCTAACACTTAAAAACATTAAGCTAAAACATAAAATATGTACAAAAACATAAAATTTATGAATATGTACATAACATTTGTTTGTTTACATTTTTTATGTTTTTATTTTGACATTATGGAAATTAAGTTCCATTTATTTTATGTAACGCCATCTAATTTAAATTGTTATAACAAAAATGTAATCCACAGGATTAATGGTTTGAAACTTGAATAATTTATTTACCATTCGTAATATTGTGCCCGAACTAACATTTAAAATTTTTAACCGATAATTGAGCTTTACAAAATGTAATAAATAGCCAATCAGCTGCTGCCAGCATTTTTTATAATAGTGTATGTGTAAGAACAATTAAATTTAAGAGCTATTTCATAATTGTAATTTGTATTATATATAAAGTTTTTAGTCAGTCATCATTCAACAATCATACGATTCACAGTAATAAAAGCAGCAACCAAATTAAAAATTATAAAATAAAAAAAAGTTAAAAATTGTGTCAAATAAATAAGTTTGTTAAAATTAAGTTGAATTTAGCCTGAGTTTTTATTTATTTGATTCGCAGAAAACAAGTGACTGGGTGTTGGAATTTGCATAGCATTGCTATATAATATATTTAATATTTCAGCCATATTATATTGCAAATATTTTTCGTTTAGCGAATAACCAGCCCGGCATCCACTCACAGCATCACAGAAGGAATCCGCTCGAAATGCGATATTTTAAAACGCGAGATTTCAAAACGCGATATGACGAAACGCGATATGGTACAAAACGCGATATTTCAAAACGCGATACGGTACAAAACGGGATATGGTACAAAACGCGATATTTCAAAACGCGATATTTTAAAACGCGATATGGTACAAAACACGATATTTTAAAATTAAAATTTTAAAATAATAATAATTATTAATCTTGCTTTATTTAGTAAAATTTTCCTTCACCAAAATGATAAAATTGAACATGTACGATCAGAAGCATCAGCATTTTGAAATATCGGGTTTTGTAATATCGCGTTTTGTACCATATCGCGTTTTGTACCATATCGCGTTTTGAAATATCGCGTTTTGAAATATCGGGTTTTGGCAAATCGCGTTTGAAATGGAACCCGCGTTGGAAATAGGGCTCTCAAATGATTTTTAGTTGAAGTTCTGGAATATGGAAAAGTATGACATGAATTTGGAAATGGGATTCTAAAGTGATTTCGGGATCAAATTCTGGAATATAGCCTATTAGGATGGAACTTGGCTATTTAATCCGTTTTAGCGAATTTTGATATGTTCAATGACTTTATTTAATGTTGTATTAAAAATGGGACTATATCCAAATTATTTAAAAATCGCAAGAGTTGTACCCATCTTTAAATCAGGTGACAATAAATGTGTAAATAATTATCGACCTAAATACTACAAAAAATAATTGCTAATCGAATTATCCAATTTTTAAATAACTAAAATTTTTTCTATCCTTAACAGTATGGATTTAGACAGGGTTCTGGTACTGATGTTGCGTTGATTGAGATAATAGATTTGATTTACAGAGCTTTTGACAATCGAAAATATGTGTGCGGCCTATTTTTAGATTTACGCAAAGCTTTTGATTCCATATATTATGTTTACTCCTTGGTAAGTTATTAATGTATGAATTTCGTGGTATTTTGTATAATCTTCTGGCAAGTTATCTCGATAATCGTAAGCAGTATGTTGAAATTAACGGAATTAAAATTTCCATGCAAAATATTAAATGCGGGATCCCACAGGGTAGTGTTCTTGTGCCTCTAGTGTTTCTGATTTTCATTAATGACATAGCCTGCTTACCTATTGCTGATCAAATTAAAATGTTCGCGGATGATACTGCAATTTTTTACGAGTACAAAGATTGTACTCAAACGATGGTTAATATGAAAAATGATTTAAACATTTTGATTGAATTTTTTAATTTGAATAAAATATCACTTAATTTCAATAAGTCAAAATTATTATGAGTTACCGTCTCTGCAACATTCAAATATTACTATTAAACGTGTTGCTAAATATAAATATCTTGGAGTAATATTTGATAAGAACTTGGATCGATCATATAAATTCAATTCAATTTTTTTGGTGGTTTGGCGTCTATTGGAAGGGGCTCCGTAAACTTCCAGTAGGCGCAGGTGTACGTACTGCCTCCTCGTGGCAACCACCGGTAACTGTAACCATTAGGCTGAATGTGGCCTTTGGTGACAGGCTAAAGTACGACGCTAAAGGAGAAAACCTTGACAAAAAATCCCTAATCTAAGGTGGAACAGCATATGCCGATGGATGAATGGCTGATAGGTTAATCAGTCTATATATGCGGACTCTGGATACCAGGCACCCTTCAGTTTTATTTAGCCTTCCTGTAGTAAACCTGGGTGACCTACAGGCGACTTTTTTATTCCCAGCAACTCGCAAGAGTTAAATCAAAACGGTAGACGAGGCACGGGAAGGAATACACGGGAGTGGGTCTGCCCTCTCAAAGGCCTTGAGTCCCAATGCTACCGCTTTTCTAGCAGAAGTAAATGTTATTACATCTAGGAGGGAGAGCAATTAGCCCAGATAGTATGTACACTCAAAAAAAATTTTAGTAAAAACTAAAAATTTCGTTTTATAATCAACTAAAAATTGTTATAAAAATTAGTCAATAAATTAGTGTCATAATTTTTATAATTTAAAATTTTTAAATTTAATCACATATATTAGTATTAATATACATCAGAAAAGTATTTAATTTTATTACCACGCATTTCGAATTTATAACGTATAAAGTAGTTAATTTCATAGATTATTTTTATTTTTTATCCATAATCATAGTTGATTCAAACTATTGATTGTAATTAATTCAAAAACAGCACTTTTTGTTTAATCTAAGTCGCTTATTCTTTCTACAACGAGTGTGTTATACATTTTACAACGAAAAATATTATAGGAGTAGAATTTACGACCAAAATTGTTATGTATTTTATGCCGAAAGCGCTTATACTTTTTACAATATAATATGTGTTATACATTTTACAACCGAAATTGTGATGAATTTAATATTTAATTTGGATCATCAAAATTTGTGAGGTAGGTTCGATTATTTTCATTAAATTTTTATTAAATAAATAAAAATAATACAAAAATTTCAACTCAAAACTTAAACATAAATTCCATTTTATTTCGTATCCCAAATTACAAATTATGTCTTAATGTACATAAATTTTTAACTTTGTTTCTGAAATTCAAAAATTACACCTGATAAACTGGATGCCTTTGTATCAGTTGGCAAATAGATGTCGTACAAATACTGCTGAATGAAAGTCCAAATGAGCTCAGATTCATGAGGGTATTTTAAATTAAAAATTTGATATATTTTAAAAATTACGTCTACAGCTTTCGGAATTGTGGGCAGTTTAAATTTGATGAAATCAAAAAATACGTAAATGTCCTGTAGATTGTTTAGGTTATCTCCAACTGCCACAATTACTGGCTGCATCGTCATATTTAGAGTCAAATATTTCTCTCTCATTTTACATAAGGTTCCATGAATTTCATTTTGGGTTGTTACGTGTATAATTACACTTAGTTGGGCATCGGTGATGGATGGCTGCCAAATATTTTTTTTTATGGATATTTTTTTTGGTTTTAGAAGCCCGGCTAGAAGGATGATTGATAAGTAATCCTGGTTTCCTAAGAAAACAAAAAGCATTATTTTACGAATCCCTCTTTAAAAAATTAATATGTAATTATAATTACCCTCAATTTCATCGTCCCACTTATCAAACTCTTTCTTAACCGCTTTATTTTTTATAGTTTTGAATATTGTTTTAGCTTTACGCTTATACTCATTCCAGTTATTAAGGAAATTGTTTTCCTTGCCAGGAAACAGTAGGTAAAAATCTATTTCCATTAAATTATGGCCTAAAGAGTTGCAGTATAATGGCCACATTTGTATTATTTCTCCTGTATTTGATTTCAAAATGTCTTTTCTTCGGTAATTAAAAGTCAACCGCCAACGCTCTGTTATGTCGGCCCAAGGTTCGATGTTGTGCTTTAACCACATTCTGTTCGTTTCTACATTTGTAATTCAAATCGCACGTTAATGATATATTTTCATTTTTTACTGTAATGTTAATACATACCATTGTCAGCATTATCTATGCTACTTCCTTCACAACTTGAATTAATTAAGTTTTCAAAATTGGAATTTGTTGCGCTTTGAGGCGGGTTTGTTTTTGGTCTCGCACAATTTAAGATGCTGAGTTTCCTTAATTTAGATGTTTCGTTGACATTTTTGTCGTATAAGAGCCCACGAGCGTTTTTCTTTCCATTTCTTGGGATGTACCAAAGCTCCTTTGAAATAAACAGATACTTCAACAATCATAAAAAAAACTTGTGTACATAATATCTCTACTTACAATATTCTCATTAGGAAATTTACTTTTTATTAATTTAGAAGTTTCCTCGATTTCTTTATTTGTCATCCTTCGTTGATATTTGGTAATAAATAGTTTAATGAAGTTATCCACAAAGGTTTTTCTGTGATACTCATCAAAATTGTTTTTATTGTTATTGTAGAATTCTACAAGAGAGCGCCCAATAATTGTACTTGTTGTAAAATTTTCCAAAAAATCGTTAACTGATTGTCAATCAGATCTATTTCCGCTCCAGCCACTTGTTGTAGATGACCAGTTGGAACAGTTAGAAATGGTGTCCGTAGAACCACTACAAGCCTTTTGAACTGAAGTGTTTTGTAAATTATCACAATCTAATCCCTAATTAAAAATATAATTTATCAATTTATAAAAGTTCAGAAAAAAGTTTTCATACGCCTAAAAAGATCGATCAAAAGTCACGAAAAAATGCAGAACCAAACTGAGAATGGAGGTGTCTTTTGGTAGAATAGAACTATAGAACTTTTATAAAAATATTGTAGTTACCATTGTAGTTCTCCATTCAGTTAGATTACTGATGAAATCGATGCGATACCCGATTTCCTCGTCTGGAAATATTATTTTTACATCTTCATAATTCATTAATTTTAAAGTGTGTAGCGAACATCTTTTAACTGAAATAAGTTTAAAAAAATATTTTACACAAATTAAATTAATCAGTAAATACTTAAGAACAAGATTTACTTACGTAAAAGTTTCTGAAACACTTCTTCTTCCATATTCCATTTCTCAACTATCAATTCTTTTAAATTGATAACGGTGCTCTCCTTAATATTAATTTGTTGAATCACATTATTATCTAAACTACAAATCCAATTTCTTCCTACATATGCTTCATTATTAGATCCATCCAAATGATCTACCGCGTGGTCCATACTACTTTCTCCATTATCCTGTTCCAATGATTCAGTTGTATTTGTTGACATCTTAATAATCACTTATGACTTTGCCTTAAATAATCACTTATTCTTTAAATTTTAGTAAAATTAAATATTTTTTTATGTATATGCAAAGAAACTGAAAATTCACGCTGAACGATGATCTTTTCCTTGAATTTTATTTCGACTTTACTGTTTACAGATCCACACGTTAATGAAAAATATAATGAATTATGATGCATGTATTATTTTCTCTTTGTAACGGATATATAGAGAGAGAACATCATGTTTTATTTAGTAGAGTTTATAACACTGTTATTATTTACACTAAAAAAGTTTTGTTTTTATTTAATATGTTATAATTTATAAAACCGGACTGTTTTTACTTTCACAACAACAATATTGCAATTCATAAATTTATATGAAAATATGTTTAACACAAATTTTTATATTTTTTGTGGTTATGTATTTTTAACATAATCTTTGGTTGAAAATGATAGAAAATTAGAAGAAATGCTTTAGTCGAATGACCTTATCACCGTTCGGCGTATAGTATAAATGTATTGGATTTACATTAAAATCTGTAATAAATTTTAGGACCTTTTCATTGGTTGGACGCACTAGATAGCTTTGAATTTCATCATCAAAATTAATAATTTCCCATTTGTTACATAGTAGGACTATGTTTAGATTATTTTGCTTAGCTATACAATCAATTTCAAATAAATTTAGAATTTCTGATAAGATAGTCAGAAAATAACCTTTTTTATACAGGATGCCATTCCAAGAACACGACCTTAATAATTGCATGTCCGCCGAAATTAAAATAAATTCCGATGGTATTGAATCTGTATGTAATATTTCGTAAGCCAATGGGTCTTGAAAAAAACTTTGGTTAATGAGCATATAGGAAAACTGCAAACTCATTTTAATTCCAATAGATAGAGCGATATTCCTTCTTGACATTGTGGCATAAGCATACGATTTTAAAATCTTGTGTTTTGCTTCAAAACGCATACACCATAGTGGTTTTAAAGGCCCATTACACCGTATTGCGTTAGGGTAATGAATCAAAAAATGAAATTTCGGTTTAAGAGTCTCACCGAATAAACTTGTGTACTGTGAGTTATGTTGAAATATTATTTTTTCAAGAATTTGAATTTCAGTTTCTTTAAATGAGGGTTTCAATATCATATCTACAAGTTTTACTAAAGTAATTAGAAACTTTCCCACTTGGTCATTACGAGGAATCATATCCATTAACATTAGTGGTAAGAAATGAATGAAAGTCATCATCTCTCTAGCAGTCATTTTTATGGTATTGCTTTTTAGATGAGCTAAAGAAATTTCTTGTGATATGTTGCCTATTTCAGTAGGGCCGTAGTTAAACATTTGCTTTCTATAATTTAACATAGCAATTGTAAAAAATTTTTTTTCAATAATGAAGTACGATAATATTTTGCAGACATCATATTTAGCAACTCCCTCAAAAACATCATGCATAATGTCAAACACAACATTGTCACAAACATGAAAGTTATTTAAAGTGTTAAAAACACAAGTTTCTACGATGCCTGTTCTCGATGAATCATTTAATAGTAAGTCGATTTCATAGTTTTCATAATTTCGTAAGTAAGATGAATATTCAACTAAATCAGTTTGTATGTGATCTTTACGTCGTTTACACCTTCTACAGCAGTAATTGGCTGAAAATGAGCTGGTAAACCCTAAAATTTTGTTTAGTCCCAAATTATCTCCAGTAATTGCCGCGAGTACAATATATACTTTAATGTTATTTTCTCCTTGACGTATTTCGATACCTTGTGTTTCTAATTCTTTCATTTGTCGTACAAGATCAATCAAGGCCACATCGTTACCACAACTGTCAACATCACAACTTTTAAAAAGAGCAGCTAAAAATATATTGTTCAATCTCGATTTTTCGTGATCAGGGATAACTGGAAAATTGTAATAACATCCTAATATTTTGTGTGTACCAGCATGTGATCCAAGGGGATTATTCACCTCAAAGTCGTCAAAATATAACACATAAGGTAGAACAACTTTGTTTCGATAGTTTTTTATCTTATTTTTCCAAATTTGCCCATTTATTATGTTGCCGTAATAATCTAATTTCAATAGATTTTGGTAATTTTTCATAGTTAAATCAAAAATATTTTCTGTCTCAAAATATTTTTTTATTTGAAATGTTATCGGAAAAATCACTGCTGTATAATTTTTTTCACCTAGCTTAGGAACACCATTCGATATAGTTTCAGAAACTTCGTTATTTATTGTTATACATTTCGGAGGTCTATAAACATCAAGCTCATACAAGGTTTTGAAAAGTTTATGTTCCGTGTCAAACTTTTTAAATGGGTTTTCGGTCAAGGTGGCACCTTTCATTACTCCACTGTACGTAAAGCCATCATCCACATCCAAATCGCGAAGATACTCTTTTAAATTAAAAAAAATAGGTGAAACGATAAATTCTTGTACCTTATTTTGGATATATAACACATTTTTTCGGGTAAAATTGATATTATTATGTAGGCTTAACGTAAACTTCAAACAACTCTGGGTCAAATCGATTTTTTCAGGGATTTGCACTATTTTCTGAACATTTGGCTCACATTCACTTCTATCAGCACTCAACTCACAATTCCCCATTTTTAAATTTTCCGCCAAATTTGTTTGAAATGGAACTGTATCTTCTGCAATATTTCCAAGGTTTAACGTATAGTTCAAATTAGTTGTTCCTGATATAGCATGTTTTCTTTTCATATGACGCGTGAATACATATACAGAATTAAATGATTGAACACAATTATTTAAAGTACAATAATAAAGACTATTTTCAGTTAAACCGTGAGCCAACTTTAAATGTTTAATATAGTTGTCTAACCCGATAAACCGAACACTGCACTTAAAACAATTTAACACCATTTTAGTGAACTATTTGTTAAACGTACATGCAAAATCTATTTTGACGTTTAGCTGACAAACGGAATTGATAATAATGTAGAATTAAAACGAAGAATTTTGGTTTTCATAGCAATTGTTTCTAATTTTACAACACTGTTTTGAATTTGATTATATTGAGAATCGTAGTTATAAAATTAAAAACTTCTTTTGTTGAATGTACCAAATACAGTATTAAAGTTTTATACTTAAAATCTACTAAATCGATGTGGTTAAATTGAAATATAGTTTTTGGGATTCGTTTATCAATTTAACTTCAAAATATTTTTATTTAAAAAAAAAGTTGTAAATCTCAAAAAGTTTTTATTCAATTTTATTAGTAGATTTTCTTTATAAAATTCATCACACTGTTATTAAAAATTTATAACAAAAATTTTTTTGAGTGTAACGCGTGTAGAAGTACTTCCAACAGTAAACATCTAGGAGGGAGAGCAATGAGCCCAGATAGTATGTATCACACACCGGTCGGCAGTATTATCAGGTTCTTTAAGAGCCTGAATATTGGTTGGACGGATAATTAAAACATCTAGGAGGGAGAGCAATGAGCCCAGACAGTATGTATCACGTACCGTTAGGCAGTATTATCAGGTTCATTAAGAGCTTGAATATTGACTGGACGGATAATTAAGTAGGGCTTAATGCACAAAAGATCTTTTAGGTCGCAGTGCGGGGTGGCTTGAGCCCCCACATGGCCCTCAAGTAATAATAATAATAATATACCCAAGTCAGACATGAACTCAACTCTGTCAACCACCATATTATAAAGAAAATACTGCTGAAGAATAGGTGATCGCTTTCTAAAAAAAGAGATAACCTTACATTTGGCCACATTCAACAACAATTTGTTGTTAAACGACCAACTGCAAAATGTGTTCAAATCACTTTGTAACTTTAAACAATCAGAAATTGAAGAAATCGGCAATGTGAAAGAAGGCAATGTGCAAATTCAAAACACTCCACAACATCATTAATAAATAATGAGAATAGAAGTGGACCAATGTGACTACCTTGCGGTACTCCAGAAGTTACACGAAATAAATGAGAAGCAGAATCATTAATCTTAACGTATTGTGACCGGCCAAACAGATAAGATTCCAACCATTTGATAGGGATGAACTCACAATTTAGTTTCTCTAGCTTATAGATAAGAATTGAATGATCAATTTTATCAAAAGCTTTTGAAAAGTCAGTGTAAACTACATCTACTTGTCCACAGAATGCAGTCAAATTGGTAATTGTAGATCTTCCCGGATAAAACCCATGTTGTGCAGGCAAAATAAGAGATTTCACATGAAAAAACAAAAATTTCTGCACCATGGCTTCGAAAAGTTTGGGAATAGCAGAAATAATAGCAATTCCTCGATAGTTGCTAATTTCACATCTTTTTCCAGATTTAAAAAACGGACGAATGAAGGATATTTTCCAGGGATCAGGAAAAATCCCAGGCCGAAGGCTTTCATTAAAGATGTGGGTAAGGGGAAGAGCTAAACTTTCTGCACAATTTTTTATGAGGATGGGTGGAATGCCATCATGACCAGACCCCTTACTTACATCAAGAAGAGACAAGCAATCATAAACCTCCGTTTCAGTGAATTTTAATAAATTGTAATCAGTACGATTACAAGCTAATGAAGACGTGTTATGTAATGGAAATGATATCGCGGATGGTTCGTACACGGACTCAAAATATTTGGCGAATAGATTGCAGATATCAGGGAGTTGACTCGCCAATGAATTCTGATAAATTATCGGTGAAGGAAACCCAACTGCTTTCCTTTTACCATTGAGGAAATTCCAGAATTTTCTTGGATTGGACGTTAAGTCCACTTCAATCTGCAAAATATTGTTATTATATAGGAACCAATTTAAAATTTTAAATTCTTTTCGAGCTGCATGGAATCTAGAATAAAACTCAGCCCCATGTAGCCTATATAATGAATGAAATTTGTTACGCCGTTTTTCCAGGCGCAATAGTTTCCTATTGTACCATGGTTCACGAAACCGAGGTTCATTTTTAATTAAAGGGACATACCTTTCAACACCAGTCTTGAGTAGTTCATTGAACAAAGAAACGGCTTCGTTCAAGTTTTTCCCACGCCTAAGGAACTCCCAATCAGAGTTGACAAGAAATTCGTTTAAAGAAATGTAGTCAGCATGTCTAAAATCAAAATGAAAAGAATTATCAAGGGAAAACTTAGTATTGCATTTTTCATGAAAAATATTTATCATTATTGGAGTATGGTAGACACTCCCACATCCAGTAAAATCCTCACATGAAGAAATATCCGAATACATAACATCAGATGAAAATACTAAATCCAATAGTTTTCCTCGACTGTTGCTTATCTGGTTCAATTGCTTGGTTGCTATACTCGCAAAATAATCGGTGATGACCAATGCTTTTTGATCGTTAGAAGAGGGCGTGAGAACACCATCAACGTCAAACCAAACAATGTCTGGAAGATTGAAATCACCAATGATCATGAGTTGTTCATCAATATGTACGGCAGACATTACTGAATTGAAAAAATCAATAAAAGAAATATCGGCTTTAATACGTACAGCCATAATATCGTATACCGGATGACACGCTATAACTTCACTCGAAAGTAAATTTTTCACAGCGATCAACATACCTCCTCCTTTAAGGCTGGTATCAAAATCATGCCTGTCTTTTCTATAGACCACGTAATCTGATGGAAAGTATTCTTCTGAATGGAAATTTTTTGTATGCCCCGTTGTTTGTTTGTAGGTTTAGAGGTAGGCCTAAAGACCCGAGTCTCCTTCTCTACATTTTCCGGTTTTGTGGGCCCCCAGTCTGGCCGGTTATCGGCACGGTACGAATAACACCTTAACACAGCCCAGTAATTTGTTTAAAATTGACTCCTTTAGCGCCGTGTTTTAGCCTAGAAGCCGAAAAATCAGCAATCTAGTTATCAGCGGCAACCACGTAGAGGTAACACGAGCACTTGCGGAAGCTTCAAGTTACGGAGCTGACAGCAAGTGTCAGCTTGGATCCCCCGAGTAACTGGTTCACATTCTAATATAATTTCGAGAGTATCGGACATAATTTTAGTTTATAGATGTTCATTTTACAAGCGGACCTCTTCGTTACACATCCAATTTTTACGTCAATTATACATATACAAATCACCGAAATGCCACCGATTGTGTCGAAATGAATAACAACCAATTTAAAAATGAAATAATCATGCAGCAAAAAAAACATAATTTACGTTGTACCTATATGAAAATTAATGCTTTTTCGTTTACCGAGCGAGGAGTAGGTACCGATCCAAAACCAAATCATAAAAAAAATTACAAATTTTCCATTTCCAGTGTAAATATTAAACTTTGCTATACCTAGAAAATATTTATCAGAATACATCACAGGTACATATGTATATATGTAGGTAGAAGTGGTATATTGTTATTCACCGACTCTGGAAAACACACAAAATAAATGAAAAGAAATTGCGGGGATGAGATAACAAATGAAATTAACGGTACGAAAATTCGTACATACATAGAATATGTTTGGTGTATCTGTATAATTGCCTCGAGTGCAATTTCTCATCTCTAATTAGCGAATGTTGTGTCGTTATGTAACCGTAAAATGGATAATTGGTAAAACCAATTATATATCTACAAATAGAAACTCTATAGACAAATTTTTGTAAATGAGTTATGTACTATGGTGGTATAACGTCCCCTCCATATATATATTTGTAGGTACCAAGATTTACATAGGTAGGTAGCTCTAATTACAATTAGTTTACAAAAAGTTTATACTACAAAAAAAAAACGTGTCTAAAACGTTTTGACATAATTTGGCTAAATTGCGACATTTCTTAAAAAACCACGATTTACATTTAAGTACACACATTTACAATTTACATGTATAGCGATGTTAGAAAATTATTCGTTCGTTTAACAACAAATCCACTTCACAAAATCAAAATATGTACGCGAACAATACATTGTTAGTACGTTTACCGTAATCAAATTTGCACATTTATCATGGATTATACTACCCCCAAAAAATACTTTATATACTAAATATATACAGATGTACTACAGACATGTTTCTCTCTTAATTGACTGTAAGTAAATAAAACACTACACTAAAATCTGCATTTTTTCCAAAAACAGGAAAAGTTAACCAACAATTTTTTTGTTTTGTTTTGTTTTATCGAAAAACCTCGTAAAATACAATAACAAGATAAACGAACGAGAAATATAAAATTCTTGTCACGATTTTCCTAATCCATTCTTAACGAGCAACACGACTCATACACACATAACCACCACCCATACATACATATACAAATATACAAATCAAACCGGAGAGACAAAAAAGACGACAAAAGTGTCGTATGGTTGATGAAAAATTTATTTTCAATTTTCCTTCTATAGATGAATGTACTCGTATGCATAGAGTATAAGGTATGGGCTTTTAAATAAATCCGAGTTTGATTCAAATTTATTATTCTAAATTGAAATGGTGTACAGCATGCACATTTTCAGAACCAGGCTTGAAAAGCTTTTTTGAAGAATAATTTTTTTTTTACAAATTTTCTGAAATTCATAGTTGTTTGTGCAAAAGAACTGTCATCGCTGGTAAATATAGTTCTACGTTTCTCCTCTGACTCACAAAATTTGTTTTTTTTTATTTTCAAATTTCACCTTGCTTTCTGTGCCAGTTACAAAATTTTTTCAGTTTCAAATTGTGTTCAGGTTTAAATTGCATCAAACTGTCGTTTTACAACACAATGAGTGACCATGCACCTAATCAAACAAACAAGTCCTAAAAAATAGTAACAAATGTACATTATAGGTCGCAAGAAGTCTGTATCAAATATCCGACTTCCATCTTTATTGGCAGATAACCCAAAATTATAGATTCGAACTACGAAAATCCAGTTTGCCGTACACACAATTTCAAAGCGTGATACAAAGATAGAGCCAGCCTCCAAAAGAACATGTATATGATATACTACAAACGGCCCTAAACGGCAGTAGTTCTATGTCGAAGGAAGGGAAGTTGAGGGTACCGTACTCATTGAATCATTGTGGCTCAGAAAAGTAAGTTAGGAACGTGTTCTAGCGGTCTTAACAATAATGACTTCATGAATCTGATGATATCCACTTTTACCGCACATTTTTAGAAGTTTTGTGCTGTTAGTGACCAAGAATCATAATCAAAGGTGATAACTCATCCGCCTAGTTTCCTTCTCCAAAATTTCTGAAAGTATTCTGAAAATTGGGGATTTCCATTCTAATTTTCATATTATGTATCCAATTTCTGCGCAACAGCTTCATCAATAACATCAAGCAACACTTGCTACGGTGTAATACGAATTAGGGTGACCGCATAGGATCACGGTTTGCCAGTATACCTCATCCAGCAACCCTGGAAACTGGCTAGGATTCAATGGGCCAATCATTCTTTAATCGGAAGCTAAAATGATTACATGAACAAATACTAGAAGAAATAAAACAAACCGGCTAACAACACAAATATCAACCATTGCCTTTCGTACACGGACATGAATCGGAAACTGGAACATCAGAACTGTAACAGAATGATTACGGTTTGCACAAGTAGAGATGGAAATGAAGCGGTATAAAATCGAGGAGATACTAGGCCTTAGCGAAGTTAGATGGAAAAATAGTTGAAAACTGACAACAAGCACGGGTAATTTATCTGATGTATTCTGGTAGAATAGACACACATACTAACAGCAAAAGGAAAGAAAGCACTACTCGAATGGAAACCAATTAGTAGCAGAATAATAACAGCGCGATTCCATTCGAAAATAAGAAACACAACAATTATACAGTGCCATGCACCTACGGAAGAGGCAGATGACATAACAAAAGATGAGTTCTACGAACTGTAGTCAATGGGCGCTAGGTGCTATACGATACAACAATAGAGACAGAGGCTCATCGACTGTTGCATCGCAAACCAACTTTCCCACACAAAAATATCCACAAATTCACATGTACTTCACCAGATGGCAGAACCAAATTGGTCATGTACTGGTTAATAAGGAGTTCCTAACTTCCCTCCAAGATGTCAAAACAATGCGAGGAACGGACGTTTATAGCGATCACCAACTGGTAATATCAACTTTCAACTTAAGCTGCAATTATGTCACCATGATACGACGGATAATCCGAAGGAAATATGAGAATACAACTCAACAAGTAAAGAAGATGGCAAGAAGAGATCACAGAAAATACGCAGGAGCCACTCTCGAAATTGCAGAGGAAGCAGCTGCGCACATTTTCCCAATGTGTAAAAAGGTCACCGGTAAATAAACGAAGATTCCACGCATAAAGGATCTAGCTGGACAGATCTTAACCACACATCAGAAATAACTAAATAGATGGAAAGAACACATTGAAGAAAACTGCATAGATAATGAAGAAAAACGGGAGCTTCTGAATGATGGCTGTAACGAAACAATCAACGCTCACCCATCAACGGAGCAAGAAGTTAGACTTGCCATGCAGAAGCTAAAGAACAATAAATCTGCTGGCGCAGATAATTTATCAGTTGAAATATTCAAAGGCAATGCATATATAGTAGCAGAAACTCTAACATCAATATTAGTTGACATTTCGAATGCAGGGAGAATTCCACAGAAATGGAAAGAAAGTTTGACCTTAAGAATCCCAACGAAAGGTGACCTAAGAGAATGCAGGAACTGGCGAGGCATATCTCTCCTCAACAGTACAATGCAATATAAAGGTTTTAGTGAAGTTCATTCTTGAACGTATATCTCAATCAATTATTCAGCACTTAAGAAATGAATAAGCCGGCTTTAGGTCAGACAGGAGCTGTACAGATCATATCAACACAATCCGTATTACCATAGAGCAAACAAATGTATGGAACTCACGACTACATCTACTCTAAGAGAGGCGCAATATGGGATGCACTTTGCGAAATTAGCATACCGAAGAACATAATTGAACTAATCCAAGAAATGTATCGGGATACTGGAAACAAGGTTCAACACAGAGGAAAGCATAGTGATAAATATTTCAATTCACGAGGAGTAAAACAAGGATGTATACTATCTCCACTACTGTTCCTGATAGTACTAGACAACATAATGGTGCAAACAGCTCAATGATCTGGATTACGCAGATGACGAATGCCTGCTAACACACAAGTATGCTGACATACAGCAGAAAATACAGAAGCTGTTACCTTGGTTGTACTGTGGCAAAAACAGGCGGCACTGAAGAAGATATAAGCCAACGTATTAACAGAGCAAAAAATACTTTTAACATGCTCTACAAGGTCTGGAATGCGTCTGACCTCTCAAGAAACACAAAGCTACGATTATTCAACGCATGTGTAAAATCAGTACTGCTGTATGAATGTGAATCATGCAAATACACACAGAAGATCGCAAGAAGACTCCAGGTATTTATGAATAAATTCCTTAGAAGGCTGATAAAATGCTTCTGGCCAAACACCATCAGCAACATAAAGCTTCTACGACAAACAAATTAAACAGACATTGACCCCGAAATAAGAAAGCGCAAATGGAGATGGATCGGACATACACTGAGGAAAACTTCAAATGACATAACACGGATGTAATTAAAATGGAATCCGCCAGGAAGACGAAAAGTGGAAAAACCAGCTATTTAGAAAGCAACGATGCTATAGCCGAAGCGAAACAACTTGGTAAATCATGGGGAGAGCTGAAACAATAGCCCCCAACAGAGTTAGATGGTCCAGCCTAGTAGACGTCTTATTTTCAAAATATTTTAAAATTAAATCTAAATTATCAAATTTTGAAAATTAAGTTTCCTGGACAGGAAAATAGGGATTTTCATTTTAATTTTAATAACAAAAATCAGCTTTCCAGAATATTTAAAACAATTCTGAAAAAATGAAACAAAAATTTAAAAAAATTCGTTTTACATCGTTGGGAGTATCAATGTAGTTAGCTTAAGTGAAAAACCTAGGGCTACGAAGTTGGAGTCGGGAGTCGGAGTCGAAAAAATACTGACCGGTTCCGACTCCGCATTTTATATTTGGTATCACTACATTTGTCTGAAAAAAAAAATGCAGAAATTTTTAAATCCAGAATAATTGAAAAGATAAATCCATTAAAAAAAAATCCCGAAAGAAATCCAAAAATTGCCAGAAAAGCGATCCAGAAAAAAACCTAGAAAAAACATTTTGTTTTTTTTTTGTCAACACTTGAAACAATTGTGGTAGAACTATCAGTAGAAGCAGTACAATTGTAATCTGATCTGTATCTGAAAGGTTAGGAGAGGCGCTACAGTCGAATGGAAAAGACGTCAAAATTTTGTTTCCTAACCTAATAAAAAATATTTATAAAAAATAAATTGAATTGAAGTAGTAATACCCGATTAGTAGAGTTAGTTGCTCTTTTTGGTATTATAGTGATATATGCAAAAAATCAACTCTTACGATAACAAATGTCGATAAGAATCAGCCAAATGTAATTTCCATAGAAACATCTGCAGGTAATGCAACTTCACCATCAACATCAACTGTTTTGGCTGAAAATGATTTAGCAGCAAACTCCGGATTATCAAAATCATCCGCTGTAACAGATGCAATCACCTCTCTAGGAACACAATTGAGTGCCATGATAGAAACAGTGAATAAGCTTGAGAAAATGTTAAATGATACGCAAGATTCACAAATTAGTTTGGAAAGCGGAGTTTTTCAAACTGAAACGAGTATCACAAAATTGCAGAGTAAAACTCTGGAATTGGGTGAGAATATCACTTCACTGGAACACGTAAAATATGAAGAAACAATTTCCAGACTGGAGATCGATATAGATTCATTGAAATATAAAGAAATTACAAATAATTTAATAATAACTGGGATACGCGACAAAACTATTCAACCGACTCAGCTAGTCAACAATTTTCTTTACGTTCTGGATTTGGATTCACATAAAAAAAATGTACATCAAGTTACTGTAGTTAATTCAGTTAGAAACAACACACGTATGCATATCTGGTAGTGAAACTGGTAACACTGCAATGAGTTTTATTAAAATATAATTTCTGTTGAAGCAGCTAAATTGAAATAGGATTCAGCGGCAAAGATGTTAAGCAACTTTTTGTAAACTTTTTCGTAAATCACTTCAATACAACAATACCAATAACTTCAAATTCTTATGGACCAAAAACAACAAGATATAGGTATCTCAAAATAAACTGAACACTGAAGTTTTTATTATCAAAACTAACACAGATCTGGAGAAATTGTGAACACTGTGTTATCCCAGCTTATTACATCGAACGAGCACAATCTCATTTAAGTAAAATGTAACTCAATTTTAATTTTTATATTTTAATTTATTTGTGGATTTAAGTAGTATTAGGTAGGTTTATATTTCCAATTGTTTTAAACAAATTTTGTTATTATGTACAGCTGTTTCCTTGTTAAAAATGCCCAAATGTCAATCTAATGGTGGAGATCAATTTGATAGATGAAGTAGAGAGAAGAAAGAATAACAATATATATTTTACGGGCGTTTCCAATGCGACTTTACCTAATGGTGGAGAGTTTGTTAACTTAATGTATTTTTAAGCCTATAGTACGGTGTTCAAGTGAAATGCAATTTTGACTGGCCTCCAAAAATAGGACGATACATCTCACGTGAAAATTTAGTTTGAAGGGTTTCGTAAATAATTTAGTGCGTATAACTTCAGGTTGTCTCTGACAACATATTTTGCACAATAAAATTCACTTCGATAGTTGATTATCTTCAAAACGCATAAACAAATGAAATTTTCTCTGTTACTATATCTTAACATTTATCGTCCGGGCAGATAATAATAAAGTGAAAAATGTGTAGAGATAAAATAGTGACATCTGTATTCTAATACGAAAACTCCCATTTCGCTAGCTAAACTGCATACCGTAAAGTGAAATTCAGCACTGAAATTTTCATTTTCGTTTTTGCTTGTGTCAATTTTATATGAAAAATTTAATTTCATTTCAGCAGCGTACCGCCGTATGTAGTATCTTTGATAAATAGTTTACCTTTTGGCGCAGATGTTGTATTTTTAACCGAGACGTGGCTTTGTAATATTAATGTGCAGTTCTTTATATAATGAAGAGTGTAGTAAATGTAATTTTATTGTAGTCAATATTCGAAGTTTAGACATAAGTATTTGCGCAGTATACCATACGCCCAGCTCTGATTTTAAGTTATTTTTACCAAAATTTGAAGCAATAATATCAGATCTCAATAAAACTATTATTGTTGGAGACTTCAATCTTAATCTAATGGATTCTGAGTCTGATTGCGATGTCTTGAAATACATCGAAGTTGTTATCCTAATATGATAGGTACAGTTATTGATCATGTCACAAATCTCAATAATCTTAAGTACGAATTTTGTTTAGAAGATACTTACATATCAGACCACACATTTATTTATTTTAGATTTACTAAAAATACAATTGTTGAGCCATCTTTTATTTGTAGTGCCAAAGAAGTTTTAAATTATGATCTAGTGAATAAAGATGCAATTTGGCACAGAATACAGAAAATTGATTACTTTGAATGTCTCTCTTATAATGAGCTTATTGATTTGATACAAAAATGTAGCTGCAAAATAAAATAAAAAATAATCTAAGTATATATGAAACCTTGGATGTCTGATGTATCTAATATTATAAGCTTAAGAGAAAAGTTTCACAAATTACGGACTAAATATCCTAGTTTGGTGTATTGTATAGAAAAATATGTGTTTTACTCGAAATTGGCAATAAGAAGAAAGTCAACATCGCAAAACGAAAATACTTTCATGATATATTTCATACGAACCTTAACAAACCGTATTTCTTATGGAAAAACTTCAATGAACATTGAACACATACTAAACAGCCATCACAATAAAATTATTGAATTGAAAGTGATTGATAGAACTTTAAGCACTGAATCGGAAATTGCTGTTTGCGCTTCAGCACAAAGAAATTAAACTCAAATACACAAGTGTGTTCTTCTTGAAACTTTTATTGCGATTAAACATTTTATTTCTTTTCTCTTGCATTCGACATAATTAAATGCGTTCGGTTTGCGTATAGTAATCAATTCCCATCGATAGATGGCATTAGTAATATTAAGAAGAAACAATATTTTTAACAATGATTTAGAGCCACAGATGGCGTTAATAAATAATAATATAATTGAGTTTTATAATATAAGTTTATCTTCATTACGATAGCCGTAACTATTGCTGCTGCATTTAATAAATATTTCATTAGTAAAGTGTTTGATCAATTTAAGAACTTACAATTTTCTAATCATTCGCAATTCTATTATATTCAGTATAATATTTCTCAACCATTTAGGATAGATACGGATAACATGTGAGGAAATTTCCATTATAATTAATAATTTAAAACAAAGATCAGCTGCGGGATCCGATCGGATATCAAATCAATTTATTAAAAGGTTTTTGATAAGCTGATTAATCCAATAGTCCCAATAGAGTTATTGATCATAGTGTGAATACCAATATAGTTTTTCCGATTGTCTAAAACGTGTCAAAGTCTGTCTAATTCATAAAACCGGCTCGGCTATTGAAATACAAAATTATAGCCCATTTTCTAGCCCTAGCTCCTTAACAAAGATCTCTGAAAGTGCGATTAACTCAAGATTGGAGGCGTTCCTTGAATCGAGTCGAGCAATCGAACTTTGGGACAACCGCGGCGTGTTAAAACCTTATTAATAGTTTCAGCGTAGCAATGGATAAAACAAAATTTGTTTCTGTAATTTTTCTAGATATTGGCAGAGCATTTGATGCCATAAACCATAAAATTCTTTTGGTAAAATTGAGGAAACTGAATATGGATGACAATGGGATCACATTTTTTGAAAACTATTTGCAAAACAGAAAACAGTTTGTCGAACTAAGTGGAACTAAAAGTGATTTAGAAACAGTCAGCCGTGGAGTATTACAAGGTTCCATACTGGGGCCAACTCTCTTTAAAATATTGGTCAATGATTTGATGGTGAAAGGCACTATTGGGAATGTTCAAGTATATGCTTGAAAGATTGGTTTAATGATAATATGATACTTCTGAATGTAAAGAAAACAAAATACATTTTGATTGATTGATTGGTTGAGATGTGCGACCAAGCCTACGCAAGTTTCCCGGGAGCCGCGAGGTCGTACACCCTTTTACATATAACAAGGGTAGGAAAGGAATGTTAGTATTGTAGACTCGACCCGGTTTCAGTCACCTATGCAGTTGATGGTTAGTATATTTTCTTAGCAATTTTTTAAATTTTTTTTCTTTTACAAGTTGTTAGTCTCTAATAGTATTGGATTGGCTCACTCGACGCTGGAAAACATTCGTTGTAAACTGCACTTCAGAGATTACCTGCACACACAAATGAGAATCATCACTGACTTGAGGTGGACTGGCTCACCATGGCTAAAGCAGGCTATGGCCAAATCAACCCATTATACATCATGCAGCAGAGGAGAATGCTTTGCCTAGTAAAGTCTACGGCCTTAGCAATGTGATTAACAACGAAGGCAAAAATAATTCATTAGACGATCTAAGCAATCAATTTCTCAGTTTCTTCAAGATGCAGAAGATAATAGCTTACACGCTGTGATTCTGTCATAACGCTCGACTTGGCCATTAAAAATCCCAAAGAAAAGGCCGAGTGTTATTGCCGGAAGAGATAGAGAGAGAGAGCAATGCAATGCATAGCAATTCATTATCAAAGTAAAGATTTCCCCTGAAGAATATACTTAATTGCCTCCGTAATAAAAATTCAGTTCCAGTGAAGAACAAATTAAGGCAATTAAATCCATTTGTTGATAATGGAGTGATGCGACTATGCGAGCCGGCGAAGAATTTACGGTGATCGAAAATCACATATTCGATCTAGATCAAACTCAAGAACCTGATTTGGAATATGAAGAGAATTATTACAAGGCCGTAACTGAATTGAATGTGTTAATTCGCAAGCTGGGATTCACCAATACGAATGCTTAGGCTTCCTAATCTAAATATTCCTGTATTCTCAGGAGATTACACTGAGTGGCAGTCTTTCTACGATATGTACGTGTCCTCCATACATGATTCAACTTCGCTGTCACCTGTTCAAAAATTCCAGTATTTAAAAGCACTACTTCTAGGAGAAGCTGCTAGTCTCTTGCGACATTTCAGCATTACGGAGGCTAATTATATTGAAGCTCTATAAAAGTTGAGGAATCGTTACGACAGAAAACGATACACTATCAATGCGTTCATTAGAACATTTATCGGCCAACCATCGATTAATCTGGCAAATAATGTTAACATTAAAAGATTACTCGATACCTCCGATGAGGTTTTGCGGGGCCTATAAGCTGTGGGGTCACAAGGTGAACAGCGAGATCCGTGGTTTACATACTTGTAAATAAATTATATGACGAGTCAAAGGGTGTATGGGCGCAGGCTACAGCCGAGAAAGAGTGTCCAACAATTCAGGAATTCTTTTACTTCTTGTTACGACGACGTGATGCTTTGGAATCATTGCGCAGCACAACAAAACGAAGTTCAAGTTCGATCAACAAACAACCATTGATCAAAGGTCACGTTGCAGTTCATGATAACAAATGCCCTATTTGTCAAGCAGAAGGACATCTAATATATCAGTGTCCAGTATTCAACGGTATGGATGTTCATAAGAGAAGAGAGTTAATTAAGAAGAACAGAAGGCGTTTCAATTGTTTGAGCGATAAACATGACATCTTCAAATGTTTATCCAAACGAAGATGTTCAGTATGTAGAGGGAAGCATACCACACTTCTCCATTTACTATACTGAGGTGACAACCGATAAGAACAAAGAAGAAAGCAAGGACGAACCTACTACAAGTTGTGGAAATGCAGTCTTGTCTTACTGTAATGGGAACAGCACCGCCCAATCAATTCTGCCAACTGCGCTAACAAATATCGTAATAACCAAGCTCCCACATGTCGATATTAGTTCTGCACATTTGGACGCTTGGAAAAATGTATCATTAGCCGATCCCGAATTCTGCAAAGCTAATGAAACAGATCTGCTAATTGGAATTGATCAGTTTTTCAATATTCTGGTTGATGGACAGATTAGACGTAGTTATAATGAACCTGTTCTACAAAACACCATTTTCAATGCGGAAGCTGCCCTACATGGATTGACGAATAACTTAACTGAATACAACATTGATGAGACCTTAAAACGCTTTTATGAATTAGAGTCAATTCCAAACAGTGTCTTAGTTTTATCGCCGGAAGAAGAGCTTTGCGAGAGAAGTTTCAAGGACAGTCACCAGATCAATTCAGAAGGACGATTCCAAGTCCGCTTACCTTTCAAAAAATCTTCCTTGGAATTAGGTACGTCAATAAATATGGCAGTTCAGCGACTGAAGAGAATGGAACGTCGGTTTGTTCGAGACAAACATTTTCAAGACCAATACAAAAATTTCATGAAGGAATATTTGTCTCTTGGTCATATGGAAGAAATTCCACAAGCAACTGTTGACGGTTTCTTTTTACCACACCATGGGGTCATTAAAAAAAATAGTTCTACAACGAATCTTCGAGTTGTATTTGATGGTTCCGACAATTTGGCCCGACAATACAATCAACATTATATTCCATAATTTTACGTTTTCGGGAGCATCGTATAGTTTTTTGTGCCGACATTGAGAAGATATATAGGCAGGTTCGCATTCATGACGACGATACTAAATTCCAGAAAATTGTTTGGAGAGAAGAACCATCTCATCCCATTAAATATTTAATAAACTAAATACAGTAACATATGGATTGGCATCTGCTCCTTATTTAGCCACAAGGGCACTTAATCAAATCGCTCAAAATTTAATGAATTCTGATCCAATCACAGCTAAAATAATCGAGAAAAATATTTATGTAGATGACCTCATGACGCGTGGAGACACATTAGTAGAAACATAAAGGCTAAAAACTTCGATAAAAATCACGTTATCCAATTATTACATTTTGCACGACAATCCCCTTGTAGATCAAGAGCACCATTTGAAAACAATCGAAGATTCAGCCACTGACAAGGCAGTGAAGGTGTTAGGTCTGCAGTCTGATCCAAGGAAAGACACTTTTAAATTTCGGGTCCAGGTATTACCGAATTCAAGGCCTACAAAACGAAATATTGTCTGAAGCCGGTAAAATCTTTGATCCACTCGGTTGGATCGCTCCAATCAACATCAAAATTAAAATATTTATTCAAAGGCTCTGGATTTTAAACTTGAATTGGGATGATCATTTACCAGAGAAAGAAGCCATAGAGTGGAAACAACTGCGGCTTACACTGCCAAAAATAGAACAAATTTCCATTCCAAGTTATGTTCAAACAACAAAATAATCAAAAATTGAACTACATGGTTTTTGCGACGCCAGCCAGCTTGCTTATGCCGCAGTAGTTTACTACAAGGTGACAACTGAAGTAGGAGAAACTTACAGTCACTTAATCACATCAAAAACCAAAGTGGCTCCTATAAAGCAACAAAGCCTGCCGCGCCTAGAACTCTGTGGAGCAGTATTACTCACAAATTTGATAGATCTGGTCAAAATAGCAAATAACTTCAATATTCAAGAAGTTTTCTTATGGACAGATTCAACCATCGTACTTGATTGGCTAACATCACATCCCCGCCGCTGGCCGACATTTATTGCGAATCTCACATCTCAAATACTGTCGTCATTTAGTCGAGCACATTGGCGACATGTACCATCACTACAAAATCAAGCCGATAGTGCATCGAGAGGGCTTCTTCCAGACGAACTTAAAGATAATGTTTTATGGTGGAACGGGCCTGAGTGGTTAACTAAAGCAGGGAAATTTTGGCCACCGCAACAAAGGGATTATGCCAACTTTGATTCCCTAACCGAAAATATAATACTTACGTCAACCATCGATTATGATATCTTCGAGAACTTAATTTCAACGTGTTCCTCATTCCATAAACTCCAAAGAATAACAGCCTATTCTCTAAGGTTTATTGCAGGGTCCAGAAAGCAAACTCAATTGGAAGCAACTCCTTATTCCTAACCAGGGAAGAACTGTATGAAGCACTCTTTAAGATATGCCGATATGATCAACGAAATTGGTTCAAACAAGAAATCCCATCATTCTCTCATCAAAATCAGCGGTGACAAAACTGATTCTCGAAGAATTACATAGAATTCATAAACACGCTGAGCCATCATTGTTACTAGAAGTGTAATACGTAGAATTGTGCATAACTGTGTCCCTTGTACAAGGCAACGGGCTAAAAGTGAGACCCTACTGATGGGCAATCTGCCAAAGTATCGATTAGATGTGGTACGATCATTTTTGAGAGTTGGAGTTGATTATGCTGGACCTTTGCTGATCCATTTGACTAAGCGAAGAGGTCAGAAAAACTACAAAGCATATATATGTTTATTTATTTGCCTCAGGGTCAGGACCAAGGCAGTGCACCTTGAATTAGTGAGCGACCTCAGTAGCGATGCATTTCTTGCGGCGCTTAAACGCATCGTTGCTCGTCGTGGATGTTACCAAGAAATCTACAGTGACAACGGCACCAATTTTGTTGGCGCAAACAACCAACTTCAAAAAACATTTAAAAGTTGTATAGCGCAGTCTAATGACATATCTCTTTTTTTTTTTTCTAGGAAAGCAATTATTTGGCACTTTATACCTCCCGGTGCCCCTCACTTTGGTGGTCTGGATTAAGTCTACCAAATTTCATTTACTTCGCGTAATTGGTGACTCAATACTTACAATGGAGGAAATGATTACTCTCCTTACTGAGATTGAGAGTATTTTAAACTCTCGGCCGTTATGTATGCTGTCAGCAGATGAACTAGATGCTCTTATTCCATCCCATTTCTTAATTGGGCATTCTTCTACAAAATTACCTGAGCAGGAAGTGAGTCATCTTAAACCATCTCATTTATTACGCTGGCAAATGATCCAATATATGAACCAGCATTTTTGGAAGCGTTGGCACCTCGAGTATATTACATCACTGCAACAAAAATCAAAGTGGTTAAAACAAAATACTTCGATCAACTTAAATGACATTGTAGTCATAAAAGAAGATAACGTTCCTGTAAACAAGTGGCTGCTTGGAAAAATAATCAATATTCACTCCGGCTCCGATGGCCTCATTCGGGTAGTTACATTAAAAACTAAAATGGTGAGCTGAAGATACTAATAGCAAAAATTGTTCGACTTCCTGTTGAACCTGTTGGTTAAAACATACATAAATATCTGGGTATACACTAGAAAGGAAAGTATTTTAAGTTAAAATTCTATTTAGAATGGTAATTTGGAACGCGAATGGGCCGATTCAATACATCCCCGAGCTGGAAATATTTTTTTATTCACAAAAAGTTTACATATTGTGCTTAATCTCCAAACTCATTTCACTCTGTTTGTATATGCCAAAATACATGGTTACATATTTTACTACGCCATCCATTAATCAGAAAGAGCAAGAGGCAGTTCTGCTACTCTTATGACTCTGAATACTCCTTATGGAAAGAAACGAAAGTACTTAAGAGACCAACAATTTCGGCGTCACCAATCAGAAATGATGATGGAACATAGCCTCGAAGCAATAAACAAAATGCTGATTTATTTGCGAGGCACTTCGAAGAAACGTTTTAACCTTTATCAAGGCAAGCTGACGATGAAAATGTCAATCCAATGAACTTGATGGATGAACCTGAAATACAACATGGGCTAAAAGAGGAAATTAAAAATCTAAAAGTGAGAAAAGCTTCAAGATATGACTTAACAACTGGATAAATCATTAAAGAACTAGCAAATAAAGCGATACACAAGTTTATACATATAAATGCTATATGTTTAGACTAAGATACGTTCCAAGGCAGTGGAAGGTGGCAGAGGTAAGCATGATCGTAAAACCAAACAAAAAATTAACGATACAAATTTGTTCAGACTCATATCCATACTCCCAACTATTTCGAAGAAATTTGAAAAACTGTTTCTGAAGAGAATGAAACCCACACTTGTGGATAGAAATCTTATTTCTACCCACCAGGTAGGTTTATTTATAATTCTCGTCATTATCAAGAATATTTTAAAATTAATTTTCCATTTCCATAATTTCTGGAAATATGCTGGAAAATTGGAAATTATAATTTTAATAAAAAAATCTCAATTTTCCAGAATACTTCCAACAATTCTAGGAAGAAAAAATTTAATTTTTAAGTTTTCTGGTACAATAAATAAATTTTAATAAATAAATTTTATAATATTTTGTAAAATAGCAATTTTCGTTTTAATTTTATAATTAATGGATATGGATTCCAATTCCCAGAATATTTTAAAATTAAATCTCCTTTTTCATGCAACTTTTAAAATTAAGTTTCCTTCTCCCGAATTTGTGGAAATATGCCGGTAAAGGAGGATGTCTATTCTAATTTCAATCACAGATCTCCGTTTTCCAGAATTTTTCCAACAAGTCTGGAAATGGAAATTTAATTTTAAATTGTTTGAACACTAGGAATTTTCCTTCTTAATTTAAAATTAAATTTAACTTTTTCAGAATATTAAGAAATTGAATGTTCATTAGATTGAAAAACGGAGATTTCTATTTATAAAATTTTATAAAATTAAATCTTCATTTTCTAGAATATTTTAAATTAAATATTTTTTTCCAGAGGTTGGAAAAGGATGGTTTAATTTTAAAATATTCTAGAAAATTTCCAGAATGTCTGGAGATTTACTTTTAAAATATTCTGAGAAATTTCTGGGAAAGGGAAACATAGCTAAAAAATATTTTTGTAAAGGTGATTTAATTTTGAAATATTCTGGAAAATTAAGACTTAATTATAAAATTACAATTATGTATCTCCAGATACAAGAATATTTTAAAATTAACTTTTCCTTTCAAGAAATTTCAAGAATATTTTAAAATTAAATCCTCTTTTTCCAAAAATTCTAGAATAAAAGATGTGAAAAATTTATTCTGGAAAATGGAAATTTAATTTAAAAATTGGAATGGAAATCTCCATCTTTGGAATATTTTAAAATTAAATTTTCAATTTCCAGAAATTTTCAAAATGTTTTACAATTTAATTCTCTGTCCCATTCTGGAAAAGAAAAATCTAATTTTAAGAAATCTGGAATCTGGGGATTTTCATTCTAATTTTAAAATTAAATTTCCCTTTCCCAGAATATTTTAAAATTAAATCTCCATTTTCCAGATATTTCTAACAATTCCGAAAAAGGAAAATTTATTTTAAAAATTCTGGAAACTAGGGATTTTCATTCTAATTTTAAAAATAAATTTCCCTTTTCCAGAATATTCTAAATTAATCTTTGTTTTCCAGAGTTTTTGTCTAGTAAAATATCTGGTAAATAAAAACTTAATTGAAAAATATTTTTGAAAATTGAGATTAAATTTTAAAATATTCTGAAAAATGGAAATTTAATTTAAAAATTAGAATGGAAATCTCCATTTTTGGAATAATTTAAAATTAAATTTTCCATTTCCAGAATTTTTTATAATTAAAATATTCTGAAAAATGAATATTTCCATTTCTAAAATTAAATTTCTATTTTCCTGAATATTTTAAAATTAAATCTAAGGTATGATATATTGAATTATAAAATATTCTGGGAAAGGGAAATTTAATTTTAAAATTATAATGAAAATTCCCAATTTCCAGAATTTTTAAAATTAATTCCCTTATCAGGAATTTTTGGAAATATTCTGGAAAATGGAGATTTAATTTTAAAATTAGAATGGAAATCTCAATTTTTCTAATATTTCAAAATTAAGTGTTAATGGAACACCAGAAATTTCGAAAATCTAAGTTTAAAATATTCTGAAAAATCGAGATTTCCATTTATAAAATTAAATTTTTATTTTCCAGAATATTTTAAAACTAAATCTAAGGAACACTTATTTATAAAATATTCTGGATATCCCATATTTCCATAGAAATTTTGGAAAATGGATTTAGTTTTAAAATATTCTTGAAGTTTTTGGAATAGGTAAACTTAGTTTTTAAATATTCTGGCATCTGGAGATTTAAATTCTAATTTAAAAATTAAATTTCCATATTCCAGAATATTTTAAAATTAAATCTTTATTTTCAAGAATATGTTTCAATTAAGTTTTTATTTACCAGATATTTTACCAGACAAAAACTCTGGAAAACAAAGATTAATTTAGAATATTCTGGAAAAGGGAAATTTATTTTTAAAATTAGAATGAAAATCCCTAGTTTCTAGAATTTTTAAAATACATTTTCCTTTTTCGGAATTGTTGGAAATATCTGGCAAATGGAGATGTAGTTTTAAAATTAGAATAGAAGTTTTCCTTGTCGAGAAATTTCCAAAATATTTTAAAATTAAATCCTCCTTTTTCAGAAATTAAAAAAATCGAGATTTCCATTCTGATTTTATTATTAAATTTCCAATTTTCAGAATATTTTAAAATGTATACCCCATTTTCAAGAATATTAAAATTAAATTTTTCTTTATCAGTAATTTCTAGAAAATTAGTATTTAATTTTAAAATATTCTGGAAAATTTTTAGAAAAGGAAAATTTAATTTTAAAATATACTTGAATATGGAAATTTAATTTTAAAATTAGAATGAAAGTCCCATTTTGCAGAATATTTTAAAATATAATTTTCCTTTTCCAGAATTTCAAGAAATATTCTGGGAAATGGGGATTTCCATTCTAATTTCAATAACAGATCTCCATTTCCAGAATATTTCCAAAAATCTGGAAAAGGAAATTTAATTTTAAAATTGCTTGAAAAATAAGAATTTTCGTTCTTAATTTAAAATTAAATTTAACTTTTCCAGAATATTTTGAAATTGAATTTTCCTTAATTATATTTAATTTCTAAATATTCCGGAAAATGCAGATTTCCATTTCTAAAATGTTATAAAATTGAAGCTTCATTTTCCAGAATATTCTAAATTAAATATTTTTTTCCAGAGGTTTTGGAAAAGGATGGTTTATTTTTAAAATATTCTAGAAAATTTCCAGAATGTCTAGAGATTTAATTTTAAAATATTCTGAGAAATTTCTGGGAAAGGGAAACATACTTAAAAAATATTCTTGTAAAGGTGATTTAATTTTAAAATATTCTGGAATATTAAAACTTAATTATAAAATTACAATTATCTCCAGATACAAGAATATTTTAAAATTAACTTTTCCTTTCAAGAAATTTCAAGAATATTTTAAAAAAAAATTAAAAATTCTAGAAAAAAAGATGTGAAAAATTTATTCTAGAAAATGGAAATTTAATTTAAAAATTGGAATGGAAATCTCCATCTTTGGAATAATTTAAAATTAAATTTTCAATTTCCAGAAATTTTCTTAATGTTTTAAAATTTAATTCTCTGAAAAATCTAATTTTTCTAAATTCTGGAAGCTACATAGGGATTTTCATTCTAATTTTAAAATTAAATTACTCTTTTCCAGAATATTTATCTAAGGAACATTTATTTATAAAATATTCTGGATAACCGATATTTTCATTAAATTTTTGGAAAAACGACTTAATTTTAAAATATTTTTGAAGTTTTTAGAAAAGGAAAACTTAGTTTTTAAATATTCTGGGATCTGGAGATTAAAATTATATTTTTAAAATTAACATACCATTTTCCTGAATATTTTAAAATAAAATCTTTATTTTCAAGAATATATTTTAATTACGTTTTTATTTACCAGATACTGTACCAGATAAAAACTCCGGAAAACAAACATTTAATTTGGCATATTCTGGACAATGGAGATTTAATTTTAAAATTAGAATTTAAATCCCCAGTTTCCAGACATTTTAAAATTAAATTTTCCTTTTCGGAATTATCGGAAATATTCTCGAAAATGGGGATTTAGTTTCAAAATTAGAATGGAAATCTCAATTTTTTCAATATTTTAAAATTAAAATTAAATCCTCCTTTTTCAGAAATTCGGAAAAAGAAAACTCAAATTTTAAAATATTCTGGAAAATGGAGAGTTTTATTCTTATTTAATTATTAATTTATTCTTAATTTTCAAGAATATTAAAATTCAATTCTTCTTTTTCTGAAATTTCTGGAACATTAAGATTTAATTTTCAAATATTCTCGAAAATTTCTGGAAAAGGAAAATCTAATTTTAAAATATTCTTGAAGATGGAAATTTAATTTTAAAAATGGAATTAGCTATTCACTTTTCAGAAAATTATAAAATTAAATCTAAGGAAAATTGAATTATAAAATATTCTGAACAAGGGAAATTTTAAAATTATAATGAAAATTTCCAATTTCCATAATTTTTAAAATTAAACTCTCGTTTCTCGGAATTGTTGGAAATATTTTGGAAACTGGAAAATTTAATTTTAAAATTGGACTGAAAATTTCCATTGTTTGGAATATTTTAAAATTAAATTTTCCTCTTCCAGAAATTTTCAAAAAGTTTTAAAATTTAATCCTCTGTTCCAGAAATTCTGGAAAAGAAAAATCAAATTTTACAAATTCTGGGATCTGGTTGTGTTTTAGACATGCCGCAATAGGTACTTAAATACGTGATAAACGATCGTTATTTACAATTTAATTGTGTTTTAAAGTATTTATTCATCGAATGTCAAAACTAATCCGAAAGAAGAATAATGGTATACTTCAGAATTGGAATGAAATTTCAAATGAACCTTTGTTTTTAAAAATATTTATTTCTGTTGGACTTTTAAATAGGAAAAATAAAATCTTTTTTCAATGTGGATTTAATAAATGCCGTCTGTGGCTCGAATTGACCCTTCCCTTTTCCTCGCATTTCTTCAACTTCCGCATGCACTTCACACATAATATCATTGATGCATGTAACTTTAATCGTCCCAGCTTTAATGTGTTGATTTATAATATCACACAATGCTTGAATGTAAAATGAACCCTTATCATCACCATCCGAGTCTTCTTCTCCATCATTCGAAAATGCTTCAAAATTATCCACATGGTTTGATAATTTAATAATTTTGTTCCCATTAGGCTTCGTCGAATTGCGGCCACCCAATTCTTTTAATCGTATCAATGGATTTTGATTAAAAATTAATTTCGGTTTATTGGCCCATTCAATTAAGTTATTCACTGTAAAAATACCTCGCATGAATTGACTATCGTAATAGGTTTGACCCGTTCGAAATTGATTCGTAACTCTTTTATATGTCACATTAAACATAATTATGTAACCATCGTTGCCGTCGTCCAATGTGCAAAAATCTGATGTTTGTCTGAATATAACATTTTTCGCCTTATTTCGAAATACCTTAATGTTTTTTTCCTCAAACCCTAAATTGTGTAACAATTGTTTAATATTTTCGACATCTTTTTCCATCCGCTTCCAGGTCAAATCATTTTCTGAGTAATCCGTGATGATTATGGCAATTCGTTTCGCTGGTTTATCAATATTCTCGTAAAAATTACCATCCGAAATACTAAAAGAAACTTTTTTTAGTTTTTAATTAGCCCTGGCAAACTTTATTTAATACGTGATTTACCTCATTGCAGCAAAAATTTTACACATTAACGTCCAACAGTTAGAGTTCACTTAAAAAAAAAAAAAATTTTTGTTTGTATGTTTTCAAAATAATTTCGTTATCTTATCTTGATGACGCCTTATCACCTGCGGGTTTATACACAATTTACTAATAAACCGATCAATTTATGTTCGATTTTGTAAATGAATTGGTAACCTTATGTCTATAAGAATATGTTCGTTCGGCATTGATTGATAATAAGGAGAATTGCCCCGAGAACAGGGCCGACACGGCTACAACTTATAGTAATGCGGTGAGGGCTTCTCGGAGATCAAATTGAGCATTCCAGATTCTGGCGATGTAGGACGCGATAATGGACACAGTGGCGGAGCTGCCTTTAAATGGTGTTATCCCAAACTTCCTGGGATAAAACGGCGGAGATACTCAACGGCTCCAACTACAGAGTCAACTAGATGTTTGGCTCTATACATTTCCGCCAAAAAGAAGGATAGGGCGGTAGATATAGCCAGGGGGAGAGTGGCGGAACCAAATCTGCCCGGCACGTCGAGGGTAGCTTTTGCTGAGAACTCTGGCCGCGGTGGTGGGTTCACTGGGCCGGAGGAGGCCAGGAGACCTGGCACCTCCGGAACAGGGGGACTGGCCAAACCGGGCTAAAGAAGGAAGGGGAAAAGCCATTGGCTGACTCCTAGAGGAAGGGTGGCACTACAGCAACCTGTAGTAATACCAGGCTCTTCGGAGCCTAACAAGGATAGCGTGGAGTCGTCATATATACATCATGGTATTACACAGTAAAAATACAACAACAAAACTCAGGTTCGTGCAGATAAATCTGCATCGATCAAAGACGGCTACAAACAACCTAAATCGTATTTTTATGATTAATGACTTGGATATTGCGCCCATACAGGAGCCTTGGACCAACAATGGGAAAATTAAAGGTTTTGCAGCCAATACAGGTAAGCTAGTCTACGCCACGGCTGCTGATATGCCGAGGACAGCAATTCTCTGTCGATCAAGGCACAAAATATTCTCTATTAATCAATTGATTTCTAGGGATATCGCGGCTGTTTCAATAGAAATGCCCTTACCCAAAGGAGGCAGGAGAGTAATTAACATCGCTTCTGCATATTTTCCCGGGGATGAGAATGACCCCCTCCAGAATTGATACAGATTGATACATTGGTTGCGACGCTAATGCACACCACGTAGTCTGGGGAAGCAGCAACACCAATTTAAGAGGTGAGCAACTTTTAGAATTCTGTCTTAGTAACAACTTAGGAGTAAATAATAAAGCGAGTGATGCGACCTTTGTGAATGCAGTTAGGAGGGAGGTATTGAACACCGTTAAAAAAAAAGGTCGAGGCGGTACTCAATTCACGTCCTCTGTGTGCAAAACAAACATACAACGCTGATGCTCACACCAGGTCATTTTTTAATTGGTGAGCATTCCAGAAAATGACATATGGGAGAAGAAGGTGACTCTAAAAAAACGATGGGAAATGCTTGTTCAATTAAAGCAGCATTTTTGGGATAGGTACCCTTGCATAAAGACGACTGTTGTTCGCTCAGTATTTAAACTAAGTTACATTTTTGGTTCAAAAAGTCAATAAGTTATAATATTTTGAATTTGGAGGACGAACCTTACTGACATTAATTGAGCATGAGAAAAGTACAGTTCTGTTAAGTTAATCACCTAAACCTGCCAAGTACACTTTAAAATATACTATTACTCACGCACGGCAATCTTATTCAAGATTTTAGTAAATGGTCACGGCTTTGTCACTGATCAGTTTAAAATAAATTAAATAGAGCGGTTCTATTTGGGCGCAATGTTGAACGTAAAATCATTGCAATTGCAGAGACAGTAGCGCGACAATAGCGAAACAACTCTGAAATTATTATTTTATTATGTATCAATGTATATGTTCAATTTCCACAGCTCGCTTCTGATTTTCATTTAATTGTTTTGAGTTACTTACATTACACAAGCAACAGGCATAATTTGTGGTCCTTGCTGCTGCGGCCATATATAGCAGATATTTTCACAACAAAATAAATTAAAGTAGGCGGTTTTTTTAAATTTATTTTGTATTCGGTTCACGATGTTTTTGAAATGCCGGATGATGTTGTATATTGTATGTGTATGCGAAGATTTTGCGTTGATTTTACGTTTTATTTATTTTTTATGTTTGGTAAAACCACAGACAATCATAATAGATTTCTCATTTGACTAAAAACACAAAATAAAAATAAAAATCAAATTTTGATGAAATTCGTAATGGAAATGTGATTCTAAAATGATTTTTGAATAAAGTTCTGGAATATGGCCAAGTATGATGGAACTTGATTATTGTTTAACCGATTATATTTAACTTTTTCATTTTTGCAGGAAATGGGATTTTAGAATGATTTTTAGATAAAATTCTGGAATATAAAGTAAATTTCATAGAAATCGGATTGAAAATGGCTAGTTTCTTCTAATTTGCCATATTCCAGAGCTTTATCTAAAAATCATTTTACAATTAAATTTACCTTCTTAGCAGAATATTCATCAAAATCGGATAGAAAATGGCCAAATTCCATCCTCCTTGGCCATATTTCAGAACATCATCTAAAAATCATTTTGGAATTCCATTCGTATATCTCAAACTTCATCATAATCGGTAAAAAATAACCGTATAAGTTCCTTCTTTATTGGCCTAGCTCCAAAACTATATCTAACAATCATTTTAGAATCCCACTTCCATCGTACATGTCGAATTTCATTATAACCGGTTAAGAAATCACCGAGTACCTTTCTAACTGGTCATATTCCAGAACTCCTTCTAAATACCATTTAAGAATCACATTTCCATCACAAGTATCGAATTTTATCAAAATTGGTTAAAAAATAGTCAATTTCCGTCCTATTTGGCCATATTCCAGAATATCATCTAAAAATCATTTTAGAATCCCATTTCCATCAAACATGCTGAATTTCATCAAAGTCGGTTGAAAAATGGCCAAGTTCCTTCCGAATTGGCCATATTCCAGAACTTTATCTAAAAATCAATTAAGAATCCCATTTCCATCGTATATGTTGAATTTCATCAAAATCGGATAAGAAATGGCCAAGTTCGTTCCTAATTGGCCATATTCCAGAACTTTATTTAAAAATCATTGGGAGCGATATTTTTAATTTTTACGCTCCCTGTTTCTAGAGCGATATTAAAAATAAAAATTTAAATCACTTTAAAAGAGCGAAATAATTTTGATTTTGTGTTAATCATTAAAGAGTAAGAGCGTAAACGAATAGTGAAAGAATTGTTATTGGAAGCAAGAGCGAAATTTTTTATAAATAGCGAAAAAAAGAGCGATAAATTTAAACTCTGAGATAAACACATAAAGTTAAACTCATAAACACATAAAAACATAAACAAATAAACAAATAAAAGATAAACACATAAAGTTAAACATAAAGATTTTGATGAAGTTACATTAAATAAAACACTGTCATACCTTTATAAAAATATATTTTAATTACGTAATGAATGATAAATAACAATGTACAATCCAAAAGTTTATTGATCCCTTAGGGTATCATCGGAATGACCGGAATGAACCATAGAAACCTTAGGAACCTTAGAAACCTTAGAAACCTTAGGAACCTTAGAAACCTTAGGAACCTTAGGAACTTAGGAACCTTAGGAACCTTAGGAAACTTAAAAACCTTAGGAACCTTAGGAACTTTAGGAACCTTATAAACCTTAGGTAAAGTTCCTAAAGTTCCTCTGACGCCCCGGTGACACAGTTGTTAGCATGCTTGCTTTAAGCTCCGGAGGTCCCGGGTTCGATTCCCGGCGGGTGATGAAAAAATCACGGCTGGTTTAATGTAAGGATCAATGAACTAATCATTCATTATCTGTTGTAAAAATAATCACGAAACTTCAAAAAAAAATTAAGCGGCCAAATCCCTCCATGGGATGTAGCGCCAGCGAAAAAAAAAAAAAAAAGTTCCTAAGGTTTCTAAGATTCCTAAAGTTTCTAAGCTTAGGAATTTTATGAACTTTAGGAACCTTAGGAAACTTAGGAACTTTAGGAACTTTAGGAAACTTAGGGACCTTAGGAACCTTAGGAAACTTAGGAAACTTAGGAACCTTAGGAACTTTAGGAACCTTAGGAACTTTAGGAACCTTAGGAACTTTAGGAACCTTAGGAGCTTTAGGAAACTTAGGAACCTTAGGAACCTTAGGAACCTTAGGAAACTTAGGCACCTTAGGAACCTTAGAAACCTTAGGAACCTTAGGAACTTTAGGAACTTTAGGTACTTTAGGAACCTTAGAAACCTTAGGAATCTTAGAAGCCTTAGGAACCTTAGGAACTTAAGGAATCTTAGAAACCTTAGGAACTTTAGGAACCTTAGGAACCTTAGGAAACTTAGGAATCTTAGGAACCTTAGGAAACTTATGAAACTTTGGAACCTTAGGAACTTAAGGAACTTAAGGAACTTTAGGAACCTTAGGAACTTTAGGAACTATAGGAACCTTAGGAACCTTAGAAACCTTAGGAACCTTAGGAACCTTTAGGATCCTTTAGGAACCTTAGGAACCTTAGAAACCTTAGAAACCTTAGGAACCTTAGGAACCGGAATGAACTTAGGGTATCACCGGATTCAAAAGTTTATTGGTCACTTAGGAAAGTTTACTTAGGAAAGATCACTTAGGAAAGTTTAATAAAAAAACTCAAAAGGTATTCAAGTCGAAACACTTTGACTGGAATTCCTTTTGGATTTGGGACTGAAATTCCTTTTGAGAAGGAGAATCCGTCAAACAACTAAAATGAATTCCAGGCAATATTTTTCCTCGGGAGTAAATATAAGCAAACACAATTCAGTGAAAAAACGAAAGGAGTTTCAGTCATCAAATTCCCATACAAATATTAAGATTAAAACTTCTTTTATAAAGAAACTTCAGTCCAAACAAAGGTATTTCGGCCAGGAAACAGTTTGACTGAAATGCCCTTTACGTATTTGGACTTAACAACCTTCTTGAAAGGTATTTCGATCACAAATTTTTAGACACATATTTATTTAACATATTCTGGAAAATGCAGATTTCCAATCTAATATTAAAGAAAATACATAAACTCCATTTTCCAGAATATATGAAAAATCCCCCTCTTCCAAAGGAAATTTCTGGAAATGGAAGCAAACCTACCAAATGGTTTGTTTAAAACTAAGACCGATAATTCATAAAATACATTAAAATTTAAATCGAGCTTTAGATTTAGCACTTTTGGCCATTTGCCACCTTACCAAACGCAGAAATTTTAAATTGGCACTTTTTATTGATCACTTAGGGTAACACCGGAATGATTATCGGAGTGAGGTAATATTTTGCGGAATATCATTCCAGGTTTTGTTTTACAGATGGCTAAGTGAGATTTGATATTTGTAAGTTTTATATTTTTAGTTTAAGTTTAGCTTACGATTATCCAGAATTCAAGAGATCTTAAATTTTACAATAACAACATTTCGATAACTTAACGTAATGTTAAGCCCTCTGGCAAAAGATAAACACATAAAGTTAAACATAAAGATTTTGATGAAGTTACATTAAATAAAACACTGTCATACCTTTATAAAAATATATTTTAATTACGTAATGAATGATAAATAACAATGTACAATGAAAAAGTTTATTGATCAGTTAGGGTATCACCGGAATGACCGGAATGAACCATAGAAACATTAGAAACCTTAGAAACCTTAGGAACCTTAGAAACCTTAGGAACCTTAGGAACCTTAAAAACATTAAGAACCTTAGGAACTTTAGGAACCTTAGGTAAAGTTCCTAAGGTTTCTGAGATTCTTAAAGTTTCTAAGCTTAGGAATTTTAGGAACCTTAGGAACCTTAGGAAACTTAGTAACCATAGGAACTTTAGGAAACTTAGGAATCTTAGGAACCTTAGGAACCTTAGGAAACTTAGGAACCTTAGGAACCTTAGGAACCTTAGGAACCTTAGGAACCTTACGAACTTTAGGAAACTTAGGAACCTTAGGAACCTTAGGAAACTTAGGAACCTTAGGAACCTTAGGAACCTTAGGAACCTTAGGAAACTTAGGAACCTTAGGAACCTTAGGAACCTTAGGAACCTTAGGAACCTTAGGAACTTTAGGAACCTTAGGAAACTTAGGAACTTTAGGAACCTTAGGATCTTTAGGAAACTTAGGAATCTTAGGAACCTTAGGAAACTTAGAAACTTTAGGAACTTTAGGAACCTTAGGAACCTTAGAAACCTTAGAAACCTTAGAAACCTTAGGAGCTTTAGGAACTTTAGGAACCTTAGGAACCTTAGGAACTTTAGGAGCCTTAGGAACCGGAATGAACTTAGGGTATCACCGGATCCAAAAGTTTATTGATCACTTAGGAAAGTTCACTTAGGAATGATCGCTTAGGAAAGTTTGATCAAAAAACTCAAAAGGCATTCAAGTCGAAACACTTTGACTGGAATTCCTTTTGGATTTATAACTGAAATTCCTTTTGAGAAGGAGAATCCGTCAAACAGCTAAAATGAATTCCAGGCAAAATTTGTCCTCGGGAGTAAATATAAGCAAACACAATTCAGTGAAAAAACGAAAGGAGTTTCAGTCATCAAATTCTCATACAACTATTAAGATTAAAACTCCTTTTATAAAGAAACTTCAGTCCAAAAAAGGTATTTCGGCCAGGAAACAGTTTGACTGAAATGCCCTTTACGTATTTGGACTGAACAACCTTCTTGAAAGGTATTTCGGTCACAAATTTGTGGACACATATTTATTTAACATATTCTGGAAAATGCAGATTTCCAATCTAATATTAAAGAAAATACATAAACTCCATTTTCCAGAATATATGAAAAATCCCCCTCTTCCAAAGGAAATTTCTGGAAATGGAAGCAAACCTACCAAATGGTTTGTTTAAAACTAAGACCGATAATTCATAAAATACATTAAAATTTAAATCGAGCTTTAGATTTAGCACTTTTGGCCATTTGCCACCTTACCAAACGCAGAAATTTTAAATTGGCACTTTTTATTGATCACTTAGAGTAACACCGGAATGACTATCGGAGTGCGGTAATATTTTGCGGAATATCATTCCAGGTTTTGTTTTACATATAGCTAAGTGAGATTTGATATTTGTAAGTTTTATATTTTTAGTTTAAGTTTACCTTACGATTATCCAGAGTTCAAGAGATCTTAAATTTTACAATAACAAAATTTCGATAATTAAACGTAATGTTAAGCCCTCTGGCAAAAGATAAATACATAAAGTTAAACACATAAAGTTAAACATAAAGATTTTGATGAAGTTACATTAAATAAAACACTGTCATACCTTTATAAAAATATATTTTAATTACGTAATGAATGATAAATAACAATGTACAATCCAAAAGTTTATTGATCAGTTAGGGTATCACCGGAATGACCGGAATGAACCTTAGAACCTTAGTAACCTTAGGAACTTTAGGAACCTTAGAAACCTTAGGAACCTTAGAAACTTTAGGAACCTTAGAAACCTTGGGAACCTTAGAAACCTTAGAAATCTTAGGAACCTTAGAAACCTTAGGAACCTTAGGAACTTTAGGAACCTTATAAACCTTAGGAACTTTTGGAACCTTAGGAACCTTAGGAACTTTAGGAACCTTAGGAACCTTAGAAACCATAGGAACCTTAGGAACTTTAGGAACCTTAGGAACTTTAGAAACCTAAGAAAACTTAGGAGCTTTAGGAACTTTAGGAACCTTAGGAACTTTAGGAACTTTAGACACCTTAGGAACCTTAGGAACCTTAGGAACTTTAGGAGCTTTCGGGATTGCTTTTCACCGTAATTTCTAGAATTTTTTCGGAATTTTTTTTCTGGATTTTTTCTTTTCAACTATTCTGGATTTTAAAATTTAAGGATTTTTTTCCAGGCAAATGTAGTGATCCTATTAATTAATTACTTATAATAAAAAAAAATAAATAAATACATTTGTTTTTTCGACTAAATTTTATCACATTAATATGCTACATGCACAGGAATTAAAATCACGTATTTTCAATTTATTTCAATTATATTACATTAAGAAATAAATTCAATGGTTTTAAATATTCATTTCAATCAATTAAGTGTAAGAAAATTTAATGAAAATTCGGCCTTTCGACATTCGTCCTTTCGACTTTCGGCCTTTGACCTATTCGGCCTTTCGACATTCGGCCTTTCGACTTTTGGCCTTTGACCTACTCGGACTTTCGACAGATTCGGCCTTTCGACCCATTCGGCTTTTGAACATTCGGCTTTTCGACACATTCGGCCATTCGACATTCGGCCTTTCGGCATTCGGCCTTCGGACCCATTCGGCCTTTCAACATCGAACGATCAGTCACTAAACCAAAAGATATTCCAAAAAAAATATTTTGACTGAATGCCTTTTTTGTTTTTTGATTGAACTTCCTTCTGAAAAGGCAGAAATGTCTTCTATTTTGACTGAGTTGCCTTTTAATTTTTGATTGAAACTCCTTTCTGTTTTTGACTGAAATGCTTTTGACTAGGGCGCCGGAGCTAACATATAGGACTACGAAGGCATTTCAGTCAAAAAAACTAACCAAACAAAAGGTATTCCAGTCCAAAAATTTATGACTAAAATACTTTTCATGAAGGTCGTTAAAGATGTTTTCACATCAAAAATGTTCTCCATCCGTGCTAAAATTAGACCGCCCCCGATCCTCCTTGTGACAGGATGGGGGGTAACTTTGAGATCTTAAATTAGAAATCTAATTTTTTATTGCATTATTGCAAAGTAATTACAAAAAATAAAGTTCAAGAAACTACATTCAGCTTAACCTAGAAACAACGATTTGGACGTAGGTAGCATTTTGTTCGCTTGCCTGATACTATTCAATGTCATGTTTGAAATTTCATCATTCAACACTTTGAGGCACTTATTTGTTCGCTGTTCGCATATTTATAAAGGCAGCCTAATTTTATTTTTTCGCTCGATTCTTATTTTTCTAGATATTTCGATGTTTTCACTTAAATCGATCACCCGGTATATGTAACTAAAAAAACAAAGTTCTACGAAAAAAATCAAACAACTCACCAGAACCGGTAATCTTACATAATATTATTCTGAGAATTTTTCTTTGTTCTACAGTTTGAAGCTTTAGTAGTAGCAAATATATACGCCCTTTAAACATTTGTATTTAAAAATTGAATTTTTATCAAAATTACTTTTGGTGATCGATAAGATAAGACTTTTTTTTTATTTAGCTATACTTTTCAGCAAACATGTGTACATTGTTTTTTATTAGCAGACTAACCACCGTGACGTAAAGAGCTATAATAATAATTAACAACAATGAGGTAAATCACACATAAAATATTTTGCTATACCACAAACTGAAACTTTTTTCGTTCCAGTAACTTTTTAGATGGTGAATTTTACAAGAACATTGATACTCCATCTAAACGAATAGCCATTATCAACACTGATTTTACGAAAGATGATCCAAACTGGGAGCGTATGGAAAAAGATGTTGCAAATATTAAAAATACCTTGCGTAAATTGGAATTTGATGACAAAAATGTACTCGAACTCAAATCGCTTGCGAATAATGTAGTATCAAAAAAGACTAAAGATTTCTGCACAATCGACGGTGCAGAGAAACCTCACAGCGGATACATAATGATGTTTAATCTGACATACAGAACTATAGAAGGATTCCGTGCAGGTAAATCACATTTTAACAGTGAGTTTATACGAGAGGGTTTTGTGTGCAACTATTTGGATGAATGGGCCACTAAGCCGAAGTTTATTTTTTATCAAACTCCATACATTCCAACGCCATCTTCGAAAACTGAAACGGATGGGACACAATCTAATAAAACATTTGAATTACCTATCGATGCTGACATTTTTGAATCATTTTCGAATGATGGTGACGAAGATTCATACGGTAATGAGGAAGGTTCGTTTTATATTCAAGCAATATGCAAAATTATTAATCAACATATTGATGACAAATCGATTGGAAAGATTTGTATTAACAACATTATGTATGAAGTACATGCGGAAATTGAACGGTTCATGGTTGGAGAAATTGGTTCACAAACACCACATTTTAAAAGTACCTTCATAAAAAAATTTGTGTTTCCGATTAATACAATTTAATTCTGGATCTTTAATTGGTACAGTTACTTTCAAAAAATGTTTATAAAAATAAAATCTGCGTATACAAATTTAACCTTAACATCAGTGATGATTTCTTCTTTTAGGACTTTGAGTCAACCCGAATATGTTCATAACTTTTAGTCACACTTTTGTAAAAGCAGTAAGTTTGTATAATTTTTATTGGGTAATGATGGTCAGTCGAGCGTCGATATCTGAATAATAAACTAATGAATTACTCTCATATTAATAAAAAATTTTCCATTTAACTAAATTGGAAATACACATTAAATGGCGACTAAGTAGGAAAATTAAATAAACAAAAAGTTTACCTGCGCATTTTTAGAAGTTTAGAAATATTAATAAAGTCATGTTGTGTTAATAAATTCTGCATTGCGTAATGAGTGTGTACATATTGTGAAAACGACACTAACAGTTGTATATACCTATACATTTTAAAGACAAAAATATAGTTCAGTTAGCCGATGTAGTGTTAGATGAGGAAAAGTCTATCAAGATCAAAATACACCTATTGCACAAAATAGCATTTTCGGTTGGATAATTGCCGGTACTACCCTATCCAATTACAATCAATGCTCATTTAGTGTCAATTTTAGAGGGCCGAGGAAGAATAATTGCACGAAACTCATTTTGAAATCACTCATCAACGAACCAACTAAGGCAGATTTCTAGTTAATCTGCCATTTAAATAACCTAAGAAAGACATGGAAAATTCAAGAGATATAGCGATCCGGCGGTTGTATGCCATGGAAACCAATTTCGAAAATATCCAAGCATGAGATCAGAATATATGGAGCTTATGCGAGAATACATCACCTTGGGCATATGGAATGCATATCTCCCACCATGCCGCATCGTGCGGTAATCAAACAATTCTGCACAACGATCAAACTAAGAATGGTATTTGATTCTTTGGCTAAGACATCAAACATAATATCATTCAACGATAATTTAATGGTAGGGCTTACCGTTCAGGAAAGTCTATTTGCCATTTTGCTTCGATTCTGCAAGGATCCAATAGTTTTTACCAGCTACATAGACAAAATATACCGCTAAATAAGAATGCCCCAGAAGACACCGAGTTTCAAAGAATTAGGTGGACGGAAGATCCAGACTACGAATAGAAGACTTTAGGCTGCTGTTAGCTACGGGGCAGCCTCCGCACCCTTCTTAGCCACAAAGAAATAAGCAATGATTGCCGATGAAAATTGTACCAAATTTCCAGCTGCCTCAAAAATGACCTGTAAATCGACGACCTGATGTCGGGGGGCAAATATCGAAAAGGAGGCTCTCGAGTTGCAGACTCAAATTATTAAGATGTATAAACTAACCGGCTTCAACTTGAGAAAGTGGACATCGAATAGCTTTTCATTGCTCAAATTGATACCAGCAACCAACCAAGAGGTGCCACCGATTGACTTAATTGAAGGAACGCGCTCAGTAAAGTTATTAGGTTTGGAATAGTGTCTAAGAAATGATAACTTTCATTTTAAAGTTTCGATCAACCCAGAAGTTATCAACACTAAACGACAATTGTTGTCAGCCTCCAAAATTTTCGACCTGCTAAATATTTTAACCGAAGGGTCGCATTGATTATAATGTAGTAGCTTACGAAATCCTTTGTCAGGTAGATCTTTGAAAATTTTGCAAGTAATCAAGTCATACCCTGGGGCTTTTTTAACATTCATGTTCCTTTTCATTTCTTCTTTTACTTCTTTGAGAGCTGCTTGCCGTATGTATGTCAAACTCATCAAGCTTGTGAATTGACATTATATTTTCATTGGCAGTTTGTCTTGGTAGCGGTTTGAAGGTTTCCTGGAGATACGCCGCAAATAGATCAGCCTTCTCTTTGTGACCCCTTGCCCAGGTTCCATCATCCTTTTTAAGTGGATGCACTTTTGAGTCCCTTCGTCGCCTTCCACAGTTAGTAATCAGATTTTTTTCATCAGTTAGGCTAACTAGATATCTGTTGGTTGATTCATTTTTAACTTCTTTAAGAAGGGATTTGAGACTGTTACATAAATTGTTAAGAATTGTTTTGTTTCCCGTGTATCGTTTATTGGTACCTTGAGACTGATTTTTTCCTCCATTAATTCACGAAAGAGTCTCCAATTTGTTTTTGAATTTGTTAATCTGCGTGCTCTTTCCCTTTGAATTACCGTTTCACTGACTGTGATCCGATACTAGAGAATTGCTATTTTCAATTTGAATGTAGTTCTGAGATATACCTCTTGCTATATAAAAGTCTATTAGATCCGGTATCTTACCTTCGTCACTGGGCCAGTAAATTGGGTAAACAGCTTGAACAAATTCTTTACCCTTTGACGTGGTAAGTCTAGATCCCCAATTGGTGTTTTTCGCATTAAATTCACCTCCAATAATAAAATCACGTCGTCCTTGCGATATAAATAGTTTAATGTAGTCCTCCCTTTTCAAGTTATGCCCGGGAGGACAGTATATTGCAGAGACAATAAACTGTCTGTGTTTAATGTGAATCCTTACAGTAACGACTTGAATTGTTTCTTCTTCGATTTTTGTTTCAACATTATGGTGTTTTATATTTTATTTTATTAGTAATGCCGAATCGCCTCTTGCTCTTTCCGCTGGTTGAATGGAATGATATAAGTTATAACCCCACCGATATTAGGAAAATATCGATTTTTTCTGTATTTAAAAATATTTCTATTTCTGGAATATGTTGCATACAATTGTACCTTTTCACGTACATAAAGGTTAAGCCCATTCGCATTCCAGATTGCTACTCTAAAAGTTGTGTTCTTACTTAACATTTTTTATCAGATTGCGTTGTGGGAGTTGCATTTTCTTCAGTTGATCAAATATCATGTTGTTCAGATTAGTTTGTTCATCTAGCCATTTAGCGCTGTTACCTTACGCTGTATACTCTTTGTCACTAACCGATTTCATCAGTGACTGAATTTTTGGGTAACTGGTTATGCCCACAATATTTATTGGTGGAGGTGGTTTTTCTTTCGGTTGCACCAGTTTTGGTGGAATGTTCTTGGTAGATTGGTAATTTTAAAATTAAACCTCCATTTTCCATAATATTTTAAAATTAACTTTTCCTTTCAAAAAATTTCAAGAATATTTTAAAATTAAATCCTCCTTTTACCAAATTCTAGAAAACAAATTTGGAAAATGGAGAATTAATTTTAAAATTAGAATGGAAATTTCCATTTTTGGAATATTTTAAAATTAAATTTTCCATTTTCAGAAATTTTCTAAATGTTTTAAAATTAAATCCTAATTTTAAAATATTCTGGAAAATGGAGTTTCATTCTAATTTTATTAATAAATTTCCAATTTTCAGAATATTTTAAAATTTATTGAAAATTAAATTTTTCTTTTTCTGAAATTTCGGGAAAATTAGGATTTAATTTTAAAATATTCTGAAATATTTCTGGAAAAGGAAAATCTAATTTTAAATTCTTAATATGGAAATCTAATTTTAAAATTAGAATGAAAGGCCCAGTTGATAATAGAAATATTCTGGGAAATGAAGACTTCCATTCTAATTTTAATAAAAATCTCAATTTTCCAGAATACTTCCTACAATTTTGGGAAGGAAAAATTTAATTTTTAAGTTCTGGTAAAGGAAAAATAAATTTTATATTGTTTTGTAAAATAGAAATTTTCGTTCTAATTTTAAAAATAAATATCCAATTTCCAGAATATTTGAAAATTAAATCTCCTTTTTCAAGCAAATTTTAAAATTAAGTTTCCTTTTCCAGAATTTCTGGATATATTCCGAAAAATGTGGATTTCCATTCTAATTTCAATCACAGATCTCTATTTTCCAGAATATTTCCCACAATACTGGAAAAGGAAATTTAATTTTAAAATTGTTTAAAAACTAGGAATTTTCATTCTAAATTTAAAATTAAATTTCTCATTTTCCAGCATATTTTGAAATTGAATGTTCCTTAGATTTAATTTTTAAATATTCCGGAAAACGGAGATTTCCATTTATAAAATTAAATCTTCATTTTCCAGAATACTCTAAATTAAATATTTTTTCCAGAGGTTCTGGAAAAAGATGATTTAATTTTAAAATATTCTGAAAACATCTGGAAAATTAAAAACTTAATTTTAAAATATTCTAGAAAATTTCCGGAATATCTGGTGATTTAATTTTAAAATATTCTGAGAATTTCTGGGAAAGGAAAACTTTCTTTAAAAATATTCTTGAAAATTAAGAATAAATTTTATAATTACAATTATCTTCAGATCAAGAATATTTCAAAATTTAATCCTGTTTTTCCAAAAATTCTAGAGAAAAAGATTTAGAAAATTTATTCTTAAAAATGGAGATATAATTTTAAAATTAGTGTAAATCTCCATTTTTGGAATATTTTAAAATTAAATTCTTTGTTCCAGTAATTCTGGAAAAGTAGAATCTAATTTTAAAAACTCTGGAATCTGGAGATTTTCATTCTAATTTTAAAATTAAATTTCCCTTTTCCAGAATATTTTATAATTAAATCTAAGGAACATATATTTAAAAAATATTCTGGATAACCGATATTTCCATTGAATTTTTGGAAAACAGGATTTAATTTTTAAATATTCGTGAAGTTTTTGGAAAAGGAAAAGTTGGTTTTTAAATTTTCTGGAATCTGGAGATTTAAATTCTTATTTTAAAATTAACTTACCATTTTCCAGAATATTTTAAAATTAAATCTTTATTTTCAAGAATATTTTTTAGTTAAGTTTTTATTTACCAGATATTTCACCAGATAAAAACTCTGGAAAACAAACATCTAATTTGGAATATTCTGGAAAACGGAGATTTAGTTTTAAAATTAGAATAGAATGGAAATCTCAAGTTTTCCAATATTTTAAAATTAAATCCTTCTTTTTCAGAAATTCTGGGAAAGTAAAGTCTAATTTTAAAATATTCTGGAAAATAGAGAGTTTCATTCTAATTTTTTTGTTAAATTACCAATTTTCGGAATATTTTAAAATTAAATTTTTCTTTTTCTGAAATTTCTGAAAAATTAGAATTTACTTTTAAAATATTCTGAAAAATTTCTGGAAAATCTAATTTTAAAATATTCTTGAACGTGGAAATTAAAATTTAAAATATTCTGGAAAATGGAGATTTAATTTTAAAATTAGAATAAAAGATTCAGTTTGCAGAATTTTGATAGATGTCAACACAATTGGAAAAAGTACTTTTGTAAAAACTGAGCGAATTAGTCATCAATTTCGGTAACTCTAATCGGTACGAATCTGTTGAATTTTGTATTAATGTTTAAAAAAGTTTTATGGTAATTCGTAAAAAAAAAAAATTTTAAAGTTCAAATTATTCTTGGTGGGACAGTCCAAATAAAAATAAAAACAACACATTTTTTGGTCCTATCGACCGGATTTGTAGGATAGCACCGGCACGGGGTTACAGAATCACTATTTTGGATGAACATTCAATTCATTTCACAATTGATTTACGGAAATATTGGAGGATTTGAGCGCAAAGAAGTATTTAAATAAAAATAAAAAAACTTAAAATTTATTTTCAGGAAAATTTGTGTTTTGAGATTAGGTTGTGCACGTTTTTGTGTAGTATACGATATACGTAAGTTTATAGAAAATATAGAGCCGCACAGTGAAGATAGTGAATTGCAGTTGAAGTATAGATTTCCGAGATTACAGAATGCTTGGACAGTTATACTGAAATTTATAATAAGTTGGTAGCATTAGCTTCCGAGTTAGAGGATGAAGAAAATATAGTCAGTGTAGAAAATGATCGTTGTCAATTCGAAAATAGTTTTTTCGAGGTTAAATATAGATTTGAAAAATGTGAAAAGGAATTTGTAGAAAAAGCTATAACTGCAAAACACGAAAATGAAATGAACGAAAACGAAAGTGTAGATAGTAAATCTTGCAATTCAATAGAATTAGACAATAGTTTAGTACAGCGTTCTTCAAACTTTATCATCGCAAGGAACCCTTTTTCTATATGAAATTTGCAACGGAACCCTCCTATGTTAAAAATTTTATACAACATAACAATTTTTTTTATTCAGTCAAAAAAAAAAATCATTTTATTCCATATAAGGTAGGTTCAGATTATGTAACACAAAAAGCACATAAAAAAAAACAAGAAAAAAATTGAAGAAACTGGTCCATGAGGCACTATTGTACCATTTTTTGGGCCTAGTGAAAAATTATTTTTTTTCGTTACTTTTCTGTTTTGCTTAAAATGGGCTGAAAAAATAATTTTTCGCTAAATTCAAAAAATTGTGCAATAGAGCCCGATTAGCCAAAAACGTTAATGACTTGGGTGAGCTTGTTTATTAGAGCATAATTTACCAATATCGGGATGTATTGGTGTTAGTTGGAGACGCATATAATTTTCTGCATTAAGTCGATTTCTGTATTTGGTTTTCGTAGCGGCGTACTTGGAAAAGGATTTTTCACATAGGTAGGTTGTTACGAAAGGCATCAATTCTTTCACTGTGCGCTCCGAAATTCCCAGGTGCTCTTCTATTATTTTTATCCAAAATGGGCCAATGCCAATCTGGCCGAATGTAGATTTTAATGCGGTGTCCGTATATATATATATCTATAAGTTGTTCTCTTTCTTTTATTGGCAATGTATCCAGATCACTGCACTCATTAAAAGGATTTTCGGCCCAACTTAAATTATTGAGAGATAAGTATAGAGTGAGTGTAACATAGATATTATTTGAGTATAGATTTCGAATTAAAAAAGTTTCTCTTTAAACAAAGTTACGGACATACACATACGTACATTCAAAATTACTATATTTGGATTAGGCAACAATTTTTTTATTAGTAATGGTCAAATTAAATATTTTTTGATAACATTTTTTCACGGAACCCCTGAAACATCTAGCGGAACACTAGGGTTCGACGGAACCCAGTTTGAAGAACGCTGGTTTAGTAGGTAGCAATGATGGTCAGGAAGGAAATACTACATAATACAGAATTATCAAATAAGGATCGAGCAATATCATTTAAGTGTATTAAATTGCCTCAAGTTATATTGCCGAGATTTGATGGTAGGTTAGAAAAATGGTTAAGATTTAGAGATTCATTTAGGGCCATGATTATCAATAATCCAGGATTAACGGAATTTGATCGATTTTATTATTTGGATGGAAATTTAGGTGGAGAAGCAAAGAAAACTATAGAATTAGTTGAGTTTTCTGACGGAGGTTTCAAAAATGCGTGGTCGGCGTTAATTTCTAAGTATGATAACAAAAAATCCATAATCGAGAAACATATTAATGCTTTTTTTTATCTAAAAAGACTAAATAGAGAATCAGCTATTGAAATTAGAAAATTATTAGATGACAGTCTAATCCATATGAGGGAGTTAGAAAATTTAGGAGAAACGGTTAATGACGTGGTGGCAGTTTATATTGTTAAGCAACGGCTTGACTGCGAGATTATGAAATTATGGGAAAATGAAAATAAGTCGGATAAGCCTTTGATTTGGACCCAATTAGTGGAATTTCTGCAGTGGCGATGTCAGGTTTTACAAGCGCTGGAAGATATTGGTAGTAAATCTAATGTGCCTGCTTCATGCAATAATAGAAAATCATCGACAAAATCATTTGTTTCGGCCACCACAACAAATAGAACTTTTTATTGTGCTTTGTGTAAGCAGAGTCACTTTATTACAAACTGCGAGCAATTTCTAAAAATGACGGTTCAAAAACGTTATGAGAAAACTCTCGTCAGTTGGGTTTATGCCTAAATTGGTTGAAAGGTAAGCATAGGGTCGCTGAATGTAGAGGATCATTTTGCAACCATTGCAATCGGAAGCATAGTAGATTTTTTGCATATGGGGAAGTTGAATCAAACAGATCCAAAAAAGTTTGAGTTCCACGCAGGTGAATCGGGAAAATGCTTCTTGCAAATTTCAGAGCACCGTTAAGTGTTCTCAAGACGACACAACGTTGTGTTGTCAAAAGGAAAGCCTCCAAAGAAGGCAGATTGTGCTTTCCACGGCAGTTGTTTTTATTCGGGATGCAAAAGGAAGATTTATTTTATGCAGGGCCCTGTTGGATTCTGCATCTCAATCCAATTTTGCGACTGAAAAGTTGGCTGATAAGTTGCAAATTAAAAAGGAAGAGTTATGTCAATTAGTATTAGGATTGAATCAGGTTAAAACCAGGATCCAATATAAATTCTCATCTCATATTAAGTCGCGAATCAGTAATTATCAAACCAAATTAGAATTTCTAGTAGTTTTGGAGATTGCTGGTAGTTTACCTGCCAGTTGCATTAATGTTACTGGTTGAAATTTAGCCAAGCAATTTAGAACTCGCCGATCCTAGTTTCAACCAATCTAAAGAGGTTGATCTATTGCTTGGAGCTGAGATTTTGTTTAAAATTTTAAACAACGGACGATTCGATTTAGCGGAGAATTTACCAACCATACAAAATACGGCGTTAGGATGGCTTGTGAGTGGTAAAGCCGAGTGTTATAATTTGTTTATTTCAGAAATGCCCGATTTCTCATTTTATAATTTTAATTCAAAGAATGTAGACAACAAATATTGTGATTTGGAACTAGACAAAAGATTAACTAAGTTTTGGGAGTGTGAGAGGTTCGAATCAAACTTTTCAAGGCTATCTTTCGAAAAAAGAAAATGCAAGGACTTACATATTTCAAAATAGTTACAGGCGAGAACAGGATGGACATTTTGTGGTTAAGTTACCATATAAGGAAAATGTTGGCGAGTTAGGTGGATTAGGAAATTTAGTATTAAAACGATTAATGTATTTAGAATCAAAATTGAATCGAAATCCCAACTTGAATATACAGTATTCCAATTTTTTAAAAGAATACGAAAAACTTGGCCACATGGCTGTTAGTTCAGATCAAACTATTTCGGATGATGAATATTTTCTTCCTCATCACGCTATCTTAAAGCCTAACAGTAGTAGCACTAAATTGCGTGTCGTGTTTGACGCGAAGACTAGAACGCACAGAGGTCTGTCTTTAAATGATGTTTTGATAACAGGACCAGTCGTTTAGAGCGATTTATTCAATATAGAAAAGATGTGTAGGCCGGTGAGGATATCTGATGACTTGATGAGCATACCCGTTTTCAAAACATTTTGTGGCGCCAAAATAACTATCACCCAATTCAAGTTTTTGAACTTAAGACGGTAACTTATGGAACCTCAGCTACTCGTTACTTAGCTACAAAAATGTTACAACAACTAGGAATCAATGAAAGCCAAAACTATCCGCTATAGCTTTGAAACTAATTCAAGAAGATTTTTGTGTGGATGATGGGTTATTTGGTAGCAACGACATGGAAGAAGCCATAGACATGCGAAACCAATTGATAGCAATGCTCCAAGGAGCTGGTATGACATTACGGAAATGGACTAGCAATTTAGAAAAATTATTAGAGTCTATTCCATTACAAGATCAAGATATAGAAGTTAGTTGTGATTCAGTCAATGAGACCATTAAAACATTGGGTCTGATGTGGCGTCCGAATTCGAATCAATTCATATTTCACATGGAGCCAATCAATTTCGATAAGCCAGTGACAAAAAGAAATGTCTTGTCTGAAATTTCAAAATTATTTGACCCTTTGGGATTAACAGCGCCTGTAATAGTAATCGGGAAGGTACTGATGCAGCACATTTGGTTATTTAAGGCTGCTTGGGACGAATGTATTTCCGAAAATCTTTCCAGTACCTGGTTACTGTACCGTGAGCATTTGATTTGTATCAATAATTTGAAACTTGACAGATGTTTAGTTCTAAGGGATGTCAAGTCTATAGAGATCGACGGATTCGCTGATGCATCTGAACGGGCCTATGGCGTTTGTGTTTATCTCAGATGCACAGATAACAATGGAAAAGTTACGGTAAATTTGGTATGTAGTAAGTCTCGAATTGCTCCTCTCAAAGTGATTTCTATACCGCGTTTGGAATTAGCTGCGGCACACTTGTTATCAAAATTGGTTACAAAGGTTATAAAGGCTATGGAATTACCAATTGAACGAGTCATATTCTGCCGTGCTAAGTAAAAAGGTCATAAGCGCCATAAGTCGAAAAATGCGATAAGGGCATATTTGTATTCTTCAAACAAATATCTATATTTCTGCTTTCTTTAAAAGTCAAATATCGTTCATCAAATGCTATAAAATCACGTTATTAAATAGTCAAGTTTCATATAACGATATGGCAAATAAAAATAGAAAAATTGAAATTACTCAAAACTACAAAAAGGCAGATGTGACTTTTTATCTTAGCACGGCAGTATTGTAGTCAGACTCAAGCATAGCATTGTCGTGGATTCGAAATTTAAACTTTAACTGAGGGTATGATTTGGCGTCATATAAACGGAAAGATCAATCCTGCCGATCATGTTTCATGGGGGAGAATGCCGAAACAATTTTTGGATATTAAAGATTGGTGGAACGGGCCGATGTTTTTATACGAAGTGGAATCCAGTTCAAAGAAATCAGACAAACAAATTTACCGGAGGTGAAGAAAGAAATATAACATTTATTTTTATCAATTGAATATCAAGACATAGATATAAAATTATAGTTCGCTGACAAAATTAAATCGCATAATGGCTTATTGAAAGAAACATAATAAAATTCTAGCGAATTTATCTACCATAGAGCTTTCAAGATCTATGAAAACTCTGATAAGAATTGTACAAAGTCATCATTTTTGTGAATAAAATAAAATATTAAGATCCAAAGATGAATTACCAAAAAGCAACAGGTTATCAAATTTGTCACCTTTTATTGATCCAAAAGGGCTTTTGCGTGTCGGAGGCAGACTCGAACACAACTCTTTGGACTTTGATCAAAAAAACATCAATATTTGTTAAGCAAACATCATTTTACATCACTGATCATTCAACATTAACATCGAAGAAATTTACACGGTGGCGTACAAGCATCCGTTCGTCAACGTTATTGGCCAATTAATGCAAAAAATTTAGTTAAAAAGGTTTGACATAATTGTATATACAGTTTAGAATCAATCCCAAAACTCTTGATCAAGTGAAGGGTAATTTGCCCAACTCAAGAATACGAGTGCCCTTTAATGTAACAGGAATAGATTTTTGCTGACCCCTTCGAAGTTAAATATAAACATCAAAGAAAGGGACCTTTTCACAAAATATATTTATGCCTCTTCATTTGTTTTGTTGTAAAGGCAATTCATATAGAAATCGTGGAAGATGCAACGAGCGATGCGTTTATAGCCAGTTTAAAAAGATGATATTTATCACGAAGGGGTAGATGTTCCACAATTTAGACAGATAATGGCACAAATTTCGTAGGTGCGAACAACAAATTAAAAGAACTTGCAAATCTATTTGAGTCAGAACAACTAGATAAAATAAGCCAATTCGTAAACGATGAAGGGATAGAATGAAAATTTATTCCTCTCCGCTCTCCACATTTCGGCGGATTGTGGGAGGCTTGCATCAAATCTTTAAAGACACATTTAAAAAAGATAGCGGGAAGCAGCGTGTTGACATTAGAACAAATATACACCCTCACCGCAGCAATAGAGGACATAATGAACTCACGACCATTAACGGCTTTATCTGGCTCATTTGTTAATCGGAAGACCAATTAACTATATATCCGAACCAAGCTTAAAAAATTTGCCTACAAACCGATTATCTCATTGGCAAGGTACAACACAGATGGTGCAGCATTTTTGGAGAAGATTCTCAAGGAAGTATATTCATATACACCAAGAATAAAGGAAATGGGTGAAACGTCGAGAGAATCTAAAAGTCAACGATCTTGTTTTGATTCAGGAAGATAATCTACCTAGTACTAAATGGCTGTTAGAACGAGTGGAAACCGTAATACATGGGAGGGACCAGAAGATACGTGTCGTTATTGTGAAGACCAAAAAAACGGAATCATAAAGAGAGCCGTTACAAAATTGGCAAAACTGCCAATTTCTAATTGAATTTCAAATCACAAAATATTTTTTAGAAGGCCACAAGATATTTTTTTTTTTTTGGGCTAGAATGTTAGTGTCAAGTAGCTTAATGGAATTCACATTTTGAGAGTTCTGACATGAGTTTTGAAATTCATTTAGATATAGTTTAAGTTAATCTAATTTAAGAAGAAAAATTAGGTATGTTTATTATCTTTAACGTTTTTATCATTATTTGTTTTTGCATAGTTATTATAGTTTTAGGAAAATTTTAAATTGTTTGTTTATAATCTAGACATTTTTAGCATGGTATTACAGCTGACATCGACGCAGGATTGTTCATATTTTAGTTGCTTTGTGGCTACAGCATTGGCACAACCTTTGTAAAAAAAAAAAATGAGGGGGGAATGGACCGGATGAACAACTACATCTACAGAACGAATCAAACCATCATACCATCGTAACATCGCACCATCTTACCATCATACTAGTATACTACTATATCGTCATATCACAATACCACTATACTATCATACATTCGTACCAACATACAATCATACCATCTTCCATCACACCATCATACCATCGCACCATCTACCGTCACCATGCATATCACCATCGACATTACAATCCCTATCACCATTTTAGTTTTCATTATAACCATCAATATCTTCAACACAATCCTCATCACCACCACGACCATCGTTAAAAAAATAATTACACATGTGTCGATTTATTTTTGATTTTGCACTAAATATCCAAAAATCAGCTCATTCGGTGATGTTTTAGAAATTCCTCCATGGTAACTTTAGACCCGATTTTCACCCCACAAGAAGGGGATTGACACGTGAGATATTGACAGTGACGGTCTTAAGGTCATAAACAATAATTGTGTGCAGTTTAGATCAAATCGGTCAACGCGTGTAGATTTGTATAACAATCACACATACAAACAATCACTTTTACATATATACCGGGTGAGTTTTTTAACCTGATACACTTAAATATCTCGGAAAATAGGCACTCTACGAAAAAAATGGTTAAAGTCAAAATTTAATTAGTCCGCGGGGGAAATACATTAGTGTTAAAATTAGTATCCCCCCACCCCGCCTTGTAGGTGGGGCAGGGAGTAACTTTGAAACTAAAATAGGTACCCCTATTTTTTATTGCAGATTCGGATTTCGGAAAAATACGTATGGTTTGACTGAAACATTTTTTTCGATTCATCATCGATTCAATTTTTTCAATTTCTCCTACTGAGAACCTACGCAGACGATTCTGCAATATATGCTGTTTCGTTGTAATTACTCGAAGTTAGTCCTAAACAATTTGTATTTCTTAAATTTTCAATTACTGGAAAATGACTTGTCATTATATCGTAACCCAGGAACATGCGATTAAATCGGCTTTCAAATTAATGAAATTGTTTGTATTTTATTATAAATTATTTCGAAAACAACAATACCTGTGTAAAGCTATCAATACTACTTCAGAATGGTGTACTTAACTGGACAATAGAATATTGAAATGATTCTGGTTTATGGAGAAGCTGGCCGGAGTCTTGATAATGCTGTCACTCTCTACGCTTCGCGTTTTCCGGAAAGGATTCGGTCACGTGCGTCATTTCAGCGTACTGTCAAACAATTTATTATTGATGGAAGTATTCAACCGAAAAAAAGGACTCGTCCAGCAACAGTCACCAAAGGAAATAATGAAATTGATGTATTGGCTGCAGTAGCTCATAATCGTCATATTAGTACACGAGACACAGCTAGAGATTCCGGATTATCCCAGACCAGTGGTTGGAAAATTTTAAAACGTCATAAGTGTCATTCGTATCATGTGTGTGAGATATTTTGGAAAATGAACTGCCAACATTATTTGAAGACTTGAGCATAGAAGTGCGACGGAACATGTGGTTTCAAAATTATGGTTGTCCTGCACATCATTCATTGGTAGCACGTGTAGTACTTGATCGTGGTTTCAATGGTCGCTGGATCGGGAGAGCTGGTCCGGTAAATTGGCCTGCCAGATCACCAGATTTTACTTAGTCAGATTTGTTTTGTGGGGCTATGTCAAAGGCCAAGTTTACAAACAAAAACCAACAACACGTGAGAATATGATTGCTTCAGCTTGTGCTGAAATTCAAGCAGACACACTTTTCAGTTGTGTACAGTCATTTGAAATGCGGATTAATAAGTGCATTGAAGTCAAAGGCCATCATTTTGAGCATTTAATTTAATTGAAAGATGATGAGGCGAGGGGACTCATGTAAATCAAGCATCCTTTTCCCAGTTATTCGAAATTTGCAAAATGAATAAATTGTTTAAGACTAACTTCGTGTATTTACAATGAAACCATGGTAATTTTATTGCAGAATATCGTCAATTACAGCGCCATCTATCTTGAATCGAAAAAAATATTTCAGTCAAATTCTACGTATTTTGAGTTGTAGAATCCGAATCTGCAATCAAAAATAGGGGTTCATATTTAGTTTCAAAGTTAGGGGGGGGGGCGCATAATCATTGTGGTCAAGCCAACGTCGGAGCCAGAAAGGTTTTATGGTTCGTGGCCAACACCATAACCTAGAGGCAAGTGGGTAACCTTTTTGAAATAGGTGATTCCACAACATGAAAAATAGTGAATAGGGTAGCGTCATGGATGGTCACTGTATTAAATGAATACATTATATGACCACATTCATCTATCTTGATTCAGCGCACAACAATATCTTTCTTTTATCTGGTGTACTCGGGGCAATAGATGGCAGCCATGTAAAAATCAAAAAACCGTCGTTTATCCGCTGGAAGCTTACTTAAATTGAAAAGGGTATCACAGTGTTATACTACAAGCAGTAGAGAGTTTAAATAGGTGATCGTTCAGGTGGAAGCGTATTTGAATTCGAGTCCTCTTACACCACTGTCTGATGATCCTTCAGATTTTAGTTCATTAACTCATAAAAATTTTTTAATTGGGGAACGAATCAATTTACTACCTGAGCCGTCGTTACTTCACTCGGATGAAAACCGATTAAACCGATTTCAACGAATTCAATTTTACTTACAACATTTTTGGAAACGGTGGTCGGCCGAGTACCTAACGGAATTACAGAATAGAAATAAATGGTTAAAACAATTTGACAAATTAAAGTGGGAACATTGGCCCTTCTTATAAGGAAGGTAATATTCTTATACCGGGTGTTTCTTTTAAACTGAGACGATCAAATATCTCGAAAAATAGCCACTCTACGGAAAAAATGTCCATAATCAAAATTTAATCATACCGCGGGGGAAATACATTAGTGCAAAAAAATAGTCCCCCACCCCCCGCTTTGTAGGTGGGGCGCTGGGTAACTGTGAAACTAAGATAGGAACCCCTATTTTTTATTGCAGATTCGGATTCTACGGCTAAAAATACGTAGGATTTGACTGAAACATTTTTTTCGATTCATGTTAGATGGCGCTGTAATTGACGATATTCAATTTTTATCTCGGATTAAATATCTCGGAAAATAAGCACTCTACGAAAAAAATGGTAGAGATCAAAATTGAATTATTCCGCGGGGGAAATACATTAGTGTTAAAATTAGTAGCCCTCACCCCTCCATGTAGGTGGGGCGGGGGGTAACTTTGAAACTAAGATAGGAACCCCTATTTTTTATTGCAGATTCGGATTCTACGGCTAAAAATACGTAGGATTTGACTGAAACATTTTTATCGATTCATGATAGATGGCGCTGGAAATACATTAGTGTTAAAATTAGTACCACCACCTACAAGGAGGGGGTGAGGGTACTAATTTTAACACTAATGTATTTCCCCCGCGGAATAATTCAATTTTGATCTCTACCATTTTTTTCGTAGAGTGCTTATTTTCCGAGATATTTAATCCGAGATAAAAATTGAATATCGTCAATTACAGCGCCATCTAACATGAATCGAAAAAAATGTTTCAGTCAAATCCTACGTATTTTTAGCCGTAGAATCCGAATCTGCAATAAAAAATAGGGGTTCCTATCTTAGTTTCAAAGTTACCCAGCGCCCCACCTACAAAGCGGGGGGTGGGGGACTATTTTGTTGCACTAATGTATTTCCCCCGCGGTATGATTAAATTTTGATTATGGACATTTTTTCCGTAGAGTGGCTATTTTTCGAGATATTTGATCGTCTCAGTTTAAAAGAAACACCCGGTATAATATCAAACAATTTTGATATAAAATAAAAAAAAATATTGTCTTTGTCTCTTATATGGGGCATTAGATTATTTTGCTCTTTTCGTTTTTTTTTGACTGTGCATCAAATTTTCTCATGGAATACAGGCTTTTATAAATTTAAAAATTGACATATCAAATAAAGCCAGTATTCCATGAGAAAATTGACTCACAGTAAAAAAACGGAAAGAAAAAAATAATCTAATGCCCCATATAAGAGACAAAGCCAACGTAATATTTTTATTTTGTATTTTATAGCAAAATAATTTTGCTATAAAATACAAAAAAGAACAAGCGATGTCTTTGTCTCTTATATGGGGCATCAGATTATTTTTCTCTCTCCGTTTTTTTGACCCTGTTAAAGTTAGCCGAAAGTTTCCAGCCGAAAGTAAAAAGTCGATAATGCAGATTACCTTATTAATATTCCAGCCGAAAATAAAAAAAATTGTGGTTATCAGCCGAAAGTAAATAGGATACGCTAGTAACAAACAATTTTGTAAATAGTATTACATGGAAAACTTCGTTTAATCTAATCGCGGAAAACATTTGAAAATCAGAAGAATTCACAAATTTGGAACAAAATCAACCTGTAGAGTGTATATCTGAAGTTGAATCGTTTTTATTGGATTTGTCAATAGCCATCGCAGGAAAAAAATTCAGTTCAAGTTTCCCGTCAGAAATCGCGAAAAATTGGAAAAACGTTCCAGCCGAAAGTAAAAATAAATGTCAGCCTCATGAGTGTTATGTCTGTAGATGTATTTTATTGATGTGACTTCTAAAGGCTGAGTTTATATACATTTTCTAATGATTTTTGGAAAATCGAATTTTCCGCGATTTCTGACGGGAAACTTGAACTGAATTTTTTTCCTGCGACAGCGCCACTTTTTCAAAAAAGTTGAATTTTCAACGCAATTATTACTAATATTTTACTGTAAAATTCAATTTTTCATTTAAAATTACATGATTCCTGAACTTTTGCATTGAAATTACTAGTAAAATTAAATATGTTGGGTATTAATACACAAAAATTGAAAAAAACAGGAAATATATTACAAATGACATATGTTTTCAATCATATTGCAATTTTTACAGTAAAATTACCTTACTCAACTTTACTATTAATCTCTTTTTACTGTAAAATTAAATTTTTTCGTGAATTTAAAGAAGGCTAAGGCTAGAAACACACCGAATTAGTCAAAACGTTTTTTTCTTGTCTTAAAGCGCCTGGCGGTCAAAATATATACGATTGGATAGCGCTATGCACATTGAATCATGCAAAACAATTAAACGTCAAACATTTTGTTTCATAAAACATAGAACGGCAAACATTCTATTGTGCCTTATGGGTCCATGCACACATAATAAAGCAAAATTGTCTTAAGTCAAATTTGACTAACGAAACATGTTTGAAGGCGATCATGGCGTATAAACAAATAGGTTAATTCACACTGAACCAAAACAAAGCAAAACAAGACAAAACTGCTTGAGTCAAGAAAAAACAGTGTTTGACGTCGTTTCGTGGTCGCTGTTTTATAAAGCAAGAAATAAATAATTATCAAAATAAATAGGAATTTAATATTTTTAGCAAAACTAATATTTTTAATTAAATTTGTTTATTTTATTTATATTATTTTTAACAAAATACGATTAAAAAAATATTAAATAAATTAAACAATTTTAATTTTTTTTTATTAAAATTGTTTAATTTATTTAATATTTTTTTTTAATCGTATTTTGTTGATGGGGAAACATTTTTTCTTATTTTGCTGGCAACATTTTGTATTCATTTTATCAAACCAATTCACACCAACCTATAAAGCAACACGAGACAATTTGACTAAAAACAATTTGTTTGATTGTATGTGGGCTATGTTTAGGCAAATCGTCCTGCCTATACAAAGCAAAAACGTTTTGACTAATTTGGTGTGTCGCCAGCCTAAGGCTGTACCATAAAACAAACAAAACAGTTTTCAAATAGTTCCAGTAAATGTTCATCAAATTTCAATAATTCGTTGAAATCGCATGAATTGAAATGTAATTTTGTAATTTTAATAATTTAATATTACATACAAAAGTCACAATTACTCATATAGTCATGTAAATTCAAACAAGGTAACCCAACATTTAAAGAAAATTGTGAACTTTTTTTATACATATTTAGTTGTCATTTGAAAAATAACATTTTAATAGTGAAGCGGTGAATAAAAAAATTTAAATATTAATTTAAAATTCGAATTAATATTTTGTTATTAACATTGTATTTTTAGGTAAGTAGAAGTAGTACACCTACTCGTAATAATTTGATTTAAATTAAATAAATTAAATACAATATTTAATTTTTTAGTGCAGTGGTGAAGCTTCCATTCATTTCCTTTCATCCATCTTATCCAAATTTTTGTTTAGTTTCCTTTGTAATAACATCAGGTTGTGAATAATAATGATTAGTTGTGAAAATTGTGGAAAGAAATGTGCGTCTCAGTATAAATATCATACCCATTTACGGTTTCATAAATTAGACAACGATGCAGTTTTTAAATGTTTTTTCAATAAGTGTGATAAAGTTTTTTCAAAATTCAATAGCATAAAAAACTAAATCAGTCTAAACTGCAAACAAATACTGACACGTTTTTTATTTGTAGTAAACAAGGTTGTCAGTTTAAATCTCTTGTATTAGAAAATACGCTTCGCCACGTTTTGCAACATTTACGAAGTCGAATTAATTTCGAGTTAAAGTGCCCTCTTGATAGTTGTTTTAAAAAATTTAGAAATGCCAAAACTTTTCGCAACCACATTAATTTTACTCATAAAATCAAATTTTTAAATTGTAGAACCGAGCGTGAATTGAAGACAAATCAAACAGACAAACGAGTAAATTTACCCGTACAATTTGCTATACCCTCACTCTTGGGTACACGTTCATCTGAAGAAGTTACAATAGATGATTTAAATGAAAATAAAAACTCAATTATTGACATTAGTTGTGAAATAGAAAACTTGTTAGTGCAGCTTAAAGCGAATTTAATATGCCAGAACATATAATATGTATAATCGCCGAAAAACTTGCACACTGTTCTGATATACTTGTTTCCCAAGTAAAAACCGCCATTGAAACAATTTTTGAAAATACGGAACATAATAATTTGAAAACCAAAATGTTGCTTTCCATTATTCCCAACATAAATTTGATCAAAAATAGTTCATTGTCAGCTTACAAACGCAATCAAAAGCTAACAAACCAAACATCCAATTTGTACGTCGTGACGCCAGTTAAAATTACCTTAGGAGTAAATAATTATCATAAAAAATGTTTTTTTTATTATGTTCCCATATTAGAAATTATAAAATCGCTCTATCAGGATCCAGGAGTTATATCTCAATTTCATTCATACAATGAAAAATCGAATTTGAATATATACCAACAATATTTTTTTTTATAATCAAAAAAGGATTGAACTTATATTTTATTTAGATGCTTTTGAAATTTGTAATCCTTTGGGTTCAGCTAAATCGAAGCATAAACTTTTGGCAGTTTACTTTATGCTAGGGAATTTAAATGTTTACAATAGATCCAAAACTAATAACATCAATTTAGCCTTTATTTGCACGGAATCCCATGTTAAATTATTTGGAATAAATAAAATTTTCGAGAAACTTATTTACGATTTAAAACTTTTGGAAACAGATGGTATTCAACTTGACGAAAATAATGAATGTTATAAAGGATCCATCATAGCTATTTGTGGGGATAACTTAGGAGCACACCAAATAGGTGGTTTTCTGGAAAATTTCAGTACAAACCAATACTTTTGTAGGTATTGTCATTTGAGTTTATCTGAATTTCGGGAAAATTATAAAACCAGAAAAGAAACAAGATCAAAGGAATCATATAACTCGGACGATTATAACTTAAATTTTAATGTCTCTAGCAGAGGAATTAAGGGGAATTCTTGTTTCAATGCATTAAAATATTTTCACGTAAGTAACCCCAGTAACGTATGACTATTTAAATTTAATGCTTGGGCGTGTACAAAAGTTATTCAAGTATAATGTTAGTTTTCCAATAATAAATAGAAACAGTAAAAAAATTCCGGGACATGCGATGCAAATTTTTTACTTTCTTACCCTGTTACCCTTAGTACTTCATGATAAAATTAAAAACCTAGACGATAACGTATTAGAAATGGTTATATCACTTTTAGAGGTTACTCAAATTGTTTCATCACAGTAACCAATTCTCAAATATATTGCCTAATTGGATTAATAGATAGATATCTTGAGCTCAGAGTTTTGCTGTTCCCTCATATAAGATTAAGACCAAAGCATCATTATTTGCAGCACTATCCAAATCTAATGACATTGTGGGGGCTTTTAGTTAAATTTTCAACTATGCGATTTGAGAGTAAACACCAATATTTTAAGCAAATAGTTTTAAAGGCCAGAAACTTTATTAACATAACGAAAACTTTAACCGAAAGGCATCAAACTTTTCAGTCTACTCTCTTTGAAAAAATATTTTTAAACGAAATAGAAATAAAACATTTGATGTCCATAAACTTTCAAAAATTTGCAATAACCATTCCTCACATTTATACGTTTCATGTAAAAATCTTAGCGTACAAAAACGCAAAATATTTTATTGGACAATCTATAGCAGTTTTCAATGATATGGAAGGGGTTCTCACCTGCTTAACCATTAAGAACATTTTAATTACTGATAATTATTCTAAGATAGCATTTCTTGGAAATTGTTTTACTATGATGTATATGTACAAAATAGGATTTTACGAAGTAACTGATGTTAGTACAACGGATACTATAATTTCTCATTGCAATCTGGCCTCTCCTTTCCCTTTTATTTTACACAAAGTCGGACAATCAATGCGAGCTACATTACAGTCAGCAATCCCATATTTTTGGTGAGGATAATTTTTATTTATATCTATGTAAATGCATAACTATATACTTATATTTACAGATAATGTCAACTTTTGTAGCAAAAATTTGGGACGCCAATCGCCGGCAAAAAAAAAGTTTTATTTTTCTTGGAGATATTTCTAAACTTATCCAAAAAGGTAATGCCAAGTTAAACCTGAATAATAAGTACATATATTGTTTCGATATTTTAATAAATAAGTTCAAAATAGTACTTTTTTATAATTATACTAAAGCTCACAAGTTTTATTTTTGAATATGAAATACATTTATTATAATTACAGCAAATGCAGTCGGTATTAGTGGAAAAAAGATAGTACTGGAATCAGATGGCACATAAATTGAAGACGCTGACATACTGGAACACTATTGTGCCAATAACACTACGTTCCTCTTGCTGGAAGATAATCAATGTTGGGTTTCAGCACCCGGTACATCTGCTACCACAATTATACCAGAAATTTCACTTCCAGTTACTCCTTCTAATGATCTAGTCACGAATACCATCAGTTGGATTGATTCGACTGATACAATTTTAACCACCAATGTTTCAGACGGTTAATGCCTTTGGATGTGTCATTGGCCTCTACAATATCGCTTTAGAGCGGCCGTATATGTTCAATTAAGCAAGCAGAGAAGCTATTTGCTGATTACGTCGTACCTATAAATAAGATGCCCGAAGATCTCATAGACATAATAAACAGCGAGAAATCATTAGGAAGATTCTTGTCTCAGTTTGTTCACTGTATTGTCAGCGATATGCGCCGCCTTTCAAACTACATTCCACAGCCAATTTTTAGAAAAATTGCATCTCAGCTTTTAGGTGCATTTCCAAAAAGTGTAGGTGTGGTAGATAGCGAGGGTAATTTAATTTGCACCGAAGCTGTATCATTAGCTGCTAAACTAGTCAACCACAATAACTATTATAGGATATTAAATACCGGTACTTATCAGTAATCAAAAAGAAAACTTACAGTATCTCAAGGTATTCCAAACTTCTACGATAATAAAAAAAATGGCGAATTTTCAGAGGAAGAGTGTGAAGAGAAACGCCTCTGGCTTAAACAGCAATTTAACAACGTACAAATGAATGATGAAATAATGGCAACATTTCGGGGTACATTTTCGGCGCAGAGAAAGTTTCTACCTCCAAATCCAGCCATGACAGAAGTTAATCGGATGTGGCCTCATTTACTTAAGGACGATTTTTTGAAAACACATTTTCTTGATTTAATGGAACTAAAAGCATCGCAGTATTTTGATAAATGGTGGGAATTAAAACCGAAAATATTGAATTTTGCGCGCCGATCAAAAAAATTTGAAGAGATAGTCACTGCTGAAGAAGACGAAGATTTAAAAGTTATGAAAACCATAGCAAAACATTTCAACAAAAATTTAGATTTTATGTTTAAGATATTCCCGGTAAGTTCTTAGTTCAAGTTGTTTCTTAAATATCTACATAAATTTAAAGTTTTTAATATTATATTTTCTTCCTACATGTATACATATAGGTCGGCACTACACAAAATGAAATGGAAGCGCCAATGTCCACACCATGGTTTGGTATCATAGGTAATAACAACGTTTATTGATCCAAATATTTCAGCAACTGATTATGTTTTTATATTCTCAGATTTTCACGATGAACAATTGGAAAATACATTTTATTTTTATATTGAAAAGGAAATGATAAATACCGACTGCCGCTCTATTAATCGTGCTGTATATGCCATCATTGCGAGTTATTTCGTGTTCAACATCGAGTATCCGGTCGAATTATCACAGACTTTGGAGACACTTCAACGGGCATTTCTTAATATTGCAATAAATTTTTCTAGATCAAAGAAGAGGAAGATGAACAGAAAATCAAAAATTGTGAATTTTCTCAAACATATTCTTAACTAAAGCTGCAATTAATGTCGGTTACAGTACTTTCATTAAATCTGTAATATACATATTAAAGTACGCAGCATTTTAACATACATATGTACCTAACATAAACTTATAAAAAAAATTGTATATTAGAATAATGAAATATTTTAGTTTATTTTAATTGTTATTTTATTGATATTGGGTTTCAATTATTTTTACCAATATTTATAAAAAATCATTATATGTATATATGTACTTTTATAGAGACGAACTCTAGCCATTTTAATTAAAAAAATATTTTGTAAAAATATAGACGAAAAGTGAATATAAATTAAAAATGTATGTATTATTATTTTAAATGAATTATTTATAAATTAAAGGGGTTTAGAAAATATTAAAAATTGCTCTGTTTTTTATTGAATATTCTCATTCATTGTGTTAGTTTTTACATCTATACATAGTTTAAAAGTACATATTATTTCAGTAAATTTGATAGTTGTTCACGTAAAAATTGCATAACTTATAGTGTACAATTAAAGGCCAAAGTATTTAATTATACGCACAAATTGTTAAATATTAAGTTTCGAATGTAATTTTACATAAGTCGTTCTGTAATTATTTACATAATAGATGTGTAAAAGTGAGGATTAAAAATTCAGGCATAAAAATTGAATTTTACACTAAGGATGTAACTTTACATAACTCTGTAAAATTACGTGAAAAGTGATGGCATTCTTGCCCACTCTCAAAAGAATATAAAATTCAATGGAAATTTTTTACTGTGGACAAGTCACATCAATAAAATACATCTCCAGTGGCACTATTCTGGTTTTCCCGGGGAATTGCGAATTGGGAATTGATTTATTGTCAGTTTTTAGTGTATTTTGGTTTTCTTTTTTCCAAAGCATACTAAATTTTGGGGGAAAAATAGTTCCATTTCATAGCAATTTTGTTGTTTATTTTTCCCTAAAAATTTGGCTGGGAATTATTTTTTCCCAAAACATGAATAAAATACGAAACGCTCAGTATGCTTTGGAAAAAAGGAAACCAAAATATACTAAAAACTGACAATAAATCAATTCCCAATTCGCAATTCCCCGGGAAAACCAGAATAGTGCCACAGACATAACACTCTAGGCTGATTTTATATAAATTTTCTAATGATTTTTGGAAAATCGAATTTTCCGCGATTTCTGACGGGAAAGTTGAACTGAATTTTTTCCCTGCTATAGCTATTGACAAGTGACATCAATAAAATACATCTCCAAACAACATTCTAGAGGCGGTTTTTATTCCAATTAAAATATTTTTTTGGGTTTCTCGAATTTTCCACAATTTTCCACGAGTAACTGCAGCCATGTTTTGCCATATAAGAATAATAACAAAGGTATTCAATGATAATCATGCATCCTTACATTCCTTAGTAGGTTTTAGGCTAAACATTACCGATCGATATTAACTTAATTTTTTACTTTCGGCTGGGATAACGCAATCTGCATTATCGATTTTTCACTTTCGGCTGGCAACTTCCGGCTAACTTTAACAGTACGTTTTTTTGTTGATTTTTTTTTGACTGTGAGTCAATTTTTTCATGAAACACTGGCTTAAACAAATAACATCTACGACTAAAGAAGTTTCACTTCCCCCGCGAGCTTTTGTGGATGAGGCTCACGATTTTTTTTTTATCCAAACTGATGCTTCACCAGGTAAACACCAAATCAGGGAAACGATCCTGGAAAAGGCGTACAATGCAGCTTGTTTTGGAATTTTTGGTTTATATTTTGCTACGTTAATCAAATGCCAATTTGCATAAAAAGCCATAAATTAATAGAATAGGCCATGATTATAAATGATTTACTATTTATCATTCTAAAATAAAACAGAGATAGCACCGATCAACAATGTTTTTTTAAAAAATATTTATTAGATTTATGTCTATTAAACAGGGAAAATAAAATCTTTTATCAATGTGGTTTTAATAAACGGCGTCTGTGAGCTAGCTTGACCCTTCCCTTTTCCTCGCATTTCTTCAACTTCCGCATGCACTTCATACATAATATTATTGATGCATGTATCCTTAATCGTCCCATCTTTAATGTGTTGATTTATAATGCCACACAATGCTAGAATGTAAAACGAACCATTATCATCACCGTCCGAATCTTCTTCTCCATCATTCGAAAATGATTCAAAAATATCCACATCGATTGGTAATTCAATAGTGTTGTTCGAATGATGATCTGCCGAAATGTTACTACAATCCGATTCATTCAATGCTTTTGGTTTTCTCGATGGATTTTGATTAAAAATTAATTTCGGTTTGTTAGCCCATTCAATTAAATTATTCACCACAAAAATACCTTGCATATCTTGACTATTGTAAAATGTTCGACCCGTTCGAAATGTGTTCGTACTCTCTTTATATGTCACATTAAACATAATTATGTAACCATCGTTTTCTTCGTCGAATGTACAAAAATCTGATGTTTGCTTGACTATAACATTTATCGCCTTATTTCGAATCACCTTAATGTTTTTGTCCTCAAACCCTAAATTGTGCAACAATTTGCTAATATTTTCGACATCTTTTTCCATCCGCTTCCAGTTCAAATCTTTTTCTGAAAAATCCGTGATGATTATGGCAATTCGTTTCGCTGGATTATTAATATTCTCGTAAATATCACCGTCTAAAATACTAAAAAAACAATTTTTTTAGTTTTTAATTAGTGCCTGCATATTATATTTATTGTGTGATTTACCACATTGCAGCAAAAAAATGTATACTTTAACGGCTAACAGTTAATTCAATTTTGACACAAAATTTGTTTGTATGTTTTCAAAATAATTTCGTTATCTTATCATGAAGCGCTATCACCTGCGGATTGCTATTTATTTTATACATAAGGACTGATCAATTTATATTCGATTTTGTCAAAATGAATTGATAACATTTTATCTATAAGAATATGTTCATTAGGCATTGGCCTAATCATGTCTCTAGAAAAATTTCTTCATTGGCGCACTAAATATGCAATAATTTTGAGTGGCAAATGCAGAGTGTGCCCAAAAAGTTTGATATCCGTCAAAGTTTCTACGAATTTCGTATACGTGCTACTTAGGTTAACATTAATCCATCGTGATATCCCATGAATATTTGTATCTGCCATAGCATCATGTGGAACTGATAGCAATGGTGCATCAATTAAGAAGTGCCCAGGAGTTAAAAAAGTTATGTCTGTGGGATCGGCTGTCATTGATGAAAGTGGTTTTGAATTAAGACAAACCTCTACTTGTGAAGTGAGTGTTGATAGTTCTTCAAATGTAAGTTTTGCTTCTCCTATGACCTTAATTAGGTGTTTTTTTACTGACTTTACAGCAGCCTCCCAAAGTCCACCATAATGTGGTGAAGCTGGTGGTATGAAATGCCATATGTTATCCCATCGTTTATCAATAGTTGAGCGATTTCTTTGCCCCGACAAAATTAGATCTGTTATCGCTATATAAATCACTGCACAATCCTCTTCGTGCAGTGAATCGTTTGTAAGCTGCGATGAATGATTCAGTGGTTAAATCACTGACTGGATCAATATGTATGGAGTTAGTTGTCATGCAAACAAAGATTGATAAATAACCCTTGTGTGCTTTATGACCTCTTCCCTTTGTTGTACGAATAAGTAGAGGTCCTGCATAATCGACTCCGGTTCTCAAGAATGGTCTTCCGGGTGTGACACGTACTTCTGGTAAATTTCCCATTAACTGTGTCCCGGATTTAGCATTAAACCGATGACACTTCATATATTTGGATATTAAATTTCGTGTTAGATTTCGACCGTGTATGATCCAGTATTTTGTTCGAAGATGAGGTAATGTCAATTGTGTTCCTCCATGCAATGTTTGTGCATGGGCTTCTTGAATTAGTAGTTTAGCTATTGGATGGTCCCTTGGAATGATAACTGGATGTTTCTCATCATAGCTCCAAGTTGTTGTATTTTCAACTCGACCGCCGACTCGTAATATATCTTGGTCTAGGAATGTAGACAAAGATTTTACCTTACTTTTATTTGATATTCCTTTTTGGTTCATAAGGTCGTGAATTTCAGTTTTGAAATGTTGTCTTTGCGATATTTTGATCAACAGTTGCGTGGATTTTCGAATTTCTTCCGCCGTAGGAGCTTCTTGGTTAGTTACTACCTTTTTCGGCATTTGTTGATGAATCTTGGAACATATGCTATAATCCTTTTTATGGTATTGAAGCTGGAGTATTTTAGATATAATGGATCGATAACGTTGTCTGATGTTACCGTAGCTGTACTCAATACTCGTTGTTTAAATTCCAATTGGTCTGGTATTTCCTCTATTATCATTGGCGTCAGCTGGATTGCTTTCTCAAAGATAACCTCAGGCCCGTTCCACCATAAATTATGTGTTATTAATCCGGTTGCTTCGATACCTCTGGATGCATAATCCGCTGGGTTGTTGGTTGATTTAACATAAAACTACTGAGCCGGAGAACTTAAATTCTGGATTTCCGATATTTTATTTGCCACGAATATTTTAAATTTGTGGGGCTTATTTTTTACCCACCCTTACACGATCATTGAATCCGTCCAAAAATATGTTGTTGTATCGCCAAACTGCATGTCTTGCTGCACCCTATTCATTAAATTTGCAAGCAAACTTGCTCCGCATAACTCTAGCTTTGGCAATGTTAGCTTGGTTGCTATTGGTGCTACCCGTGTTGTTGATGTTAATAAAGCTGCTTTATTTGAGGCCCTGTCATAGAAGTATACCATTGCTGCATAAGCCACTTCGGAAGCATCACAAAAGCCATGCAATTCTCGTTGTAGAGATTGATCCAATTTAATTCACCTCGGAATTTTTATCTCCTCCAACCATGGGAGGGATTTGTAATATTGCTGACATGTTTCTAGGCAGTTTTTGGTCCCAAGTCACGCCAGAGATCCATAGCGTTTGCATTAACACCTTGGCTTTTATCGTAGTTGGAGATAGCCAGCCTAGTGGATCAAATAATTTTGACGACTCAGATAACATTTTGCGTTTGGTCATTTGTACAATTTTGGCGTTGATATTCACCTTAAATTCAAACGTATCGGTGCCTGGATTCCAAATTAAACCCAGTGTTTTTACTGACTCTGATTCGTCATTGTTGTGAAATATGATAGACTCGAAGGCTCTCAAGTCCAGATTTACACCTTCTAAAAGTTGGAAACAGTTGGAGGTCCATTTTCTCAGGTTAAATCCTCCAGATTGCAGCAATTTTATCAGTTCGGTTTGTGCTGTCTGAGCTTCCTCTATATTGTGACTTCCTGATAATAAATTATCTACGTAGAAATCTTTCTTAATTATCCTTGCCGCTATTGGGTAGTTTTTCTCCTCATCGGCCGCTAACTGTTGTAGAGTTACCATTGTGTTATCATTTTGCCGGATGATGTTCTCCATAATATTTTCTGATATTTTTGATCCTCCGGATGTATTCTTATTTGTTGATACATTTGTTCTATGTCCGCTATGTATGCTACTTTGTATTTTCCCCAACGTAGTAGAATTGCCATCAGGTCCTCTTGTAAATTGGGTCCCATGAGTTGTATTTGATTCAAACTGATATCGTTGCTTATCTTAGTTGATGCGTCAAATACGACCCTTAATTTTGTTGTGGTACTGGTTGTTTTGAGCACGAAAAGAGTCAAACTGTTTTCTGACCGAAATACCTTTTTTCGATTGAAGTTTTTCTTTAAAAGGAGTTTTAGACATAAAATGCCTTTTGTTTTTTGACTGAAATGCCCAAGAACAATTTTGTCTCGAATTCCTTTTTAATTGTTTGATTAAATTACCTTTTCAAAAGGTATTTCGGTCACAAAAAATTTCAGTCAAAAAAGTTTGACTTGAATGCCTTTTTAGTTTTTCGATTGACTTTCTTCTGAAAAGGCATTTCAGTCTAAACCTATTTTGACTGAAATGCTTTTGACTGGAATTCCCGGAACCATATTTCTCGTTTGAGATACTTTGTTGAACTAGGTTTCTTTTTGTTAAATTTGAGTTTTTGCTATTTTTCCTTTTTGTTCGTTCTCACTCTCACAAAATAATAAAAAATAAAAATAAAAAGAATACGCAGCGCAATATTTGACATGGTTGTTAGTATGATACACATACACATACTAATAGTTGCTTTCCAATCGACCAACCGCAAGCACCCGCTAGTGAACCGCTAGTAGAATGGTTTTTGTATTCGCTAAATTATCTATAGCTAATTTAGCGAAGATATAAACCATTCTACTAGCGGTTCACTAGCGGGTGCTTGCGGTTGGTCGATTGGAAAGCAACTAATAAAACAGAAAATACGATGTTAACTAAACAATTGGCATAATCAGACGAAAATGTAGATTTTGAGAATAATGGCTCCCTTTCTATAGGTAGTTAGAAGTCAGACACAAATACTATAAATTGAAATGGTTAGGCCTGTATTACATTATCACTATTCTACGTTGTAGAATAATAACTACATTTAAATATGTAAAAGTACGACAACAGAAATGATACGAATCAATTTTCTATATTACACTATGAATAATCTTGTTCACGATAGTTTCCTAATAATGGAACCAAAGCGGGTCTATATTTTCATGCTCCAATCGTATTGTTCGTATTCTGTCATTTTTAGGAGCTGTCAGAGAGATATTGCTTCATGAGGCTAACTACGATTGTAAAAATAATACAACTCAGAAATGTGGCAACATATCCATATTGCACTATTGCAGAAGTATATTTATCCATTTCTACGTCGTAGAATAGTGATACTAAGGCCTGTATTAGACTATAAAAGATCTTTGACAAAGATATTTGGCCGCTTCATTTGAAGTTTCGTAATCATTTTTTTTTTTAACGGATAATGAGTGATTAATTCATTGATCCAACAGTAACCAGCCGTGATTTTTTCATCACCCGCCGGGAATCGAACCCGGGACCTCCGGGGCTTAAAGCAAGCATGCTAACCACTGTGTCACCGGGGCGGCTAAGTGTATTGCTTTGGTAAATTTACAAAAAAATACAACAACAATTGCATTAAATAAATCCAAAAGAGATTCAGCTAAATCCAATTATTTTTTGAATTTACTTAAATCAAATCCGATTTTTAGTTTCAATACCTACCACTAGAATTTGCTTCATATGAAACACATCAAACAAAACTTAAATGGGGCATGCAAAACGAGTTTGTTTTTGTTTCCGCTCATCAGATGTCAACACCGTCGTGATAAAGGTTATAATAAAGTTTGAAGTTTAATTTTATGGCTACAAAGTTCGAATGCGTCGATAAACGGCTTATAAACATTTTAAAATATAAAAATTGTTTTGTGTTATTAAATACACATACAGTTTCGATACAAAATGTTATTAGTCATTTGACATTCTAACCTTTACCGAGGGTGCTGCATTTAAAAACAGCGGCGAATATTGTTACTATAAGCATGCCCCATTCAAAAATAAATCTTTGCGGGTTGCTTACTGAAATTTTAAATCCAACCTAAATCTAATCCTTTTTTGCCAAAGCAATACACTTAATGTAATACAGGCCTTAGAGACTTAAATACTATAAATTGAAATTATAATAGCAATCAATAGTCGGGTAAAATAAGGCAAATAATAAATTAAAGCAAACTAATTTATATTATCAAAATTTAATGTTTCAACAAGTTATATAACATTTAAAAGTATGTAGAAACTGATTGTTCAGCTTGCTCTTTCAATTTTAACTCTTTATTTAACATTTGATGGTAACGTTCGTCAAGGCATGAATATTTTTCAATGCGTTCATCAATTGATATTTCCATCTGACTTACAATATCTGGACAATAGTCTAAGAGCGGAAAATAATCTTTTGACTTTAATTCAAATAATTCACAGGTCTCTATTGCAACTTTCGTACTCAAACGTACATTGTCGGCAGTTTTGTCGGTTATAATGAATTCACCAAAGTATGCTCCATCTTCTAGATGAGCAACTTCTCGTCCCTTAGAGGTAAACCCAGCAACTGTACCACTTTCAATAAAAAACATTGAATAACCCTTGTCCCAGCAATGATAAATTACATCGCCACTCAGGACAATTTCTTTTCCGAGGTGCGATATAAGATTTGCAACTACTCGGGCTGGTAATGCCTTAAATATCTCTACATTTTCCAACACCAATTTAGCACAATGTAACATAATTTTTTCCCGCAAAAAAATCGGGATTGCACCTAATATAGCGTTCTCTTTAAAGAAGGAGTGCTCATACTTATAACCATAATAAGTTTTAATTTTATTTTGTGTTGTTTCCTGAATCAAACTGTGATGTTTTATATATTGTGAAACTTCGTTTAGCATATCTTCGTATGCAGCTGCGGAGCCTCGCATGCCTTGCACCATTTCAAACACCTTCCCAATTATCACCAACGATAAAATATGACCTAAAACAGCAGTAAATATTATGAATAACATATCATTTACTGCATAGGGAACGAGTTTTAGACGCGCGTCGTTGAATTGATAGCCAGTTCCGGTTAGAATACTTGTCGATCGATGAAGACTATATATATATTGGTCAAAAAAGGACATTCTATAATGGAAATGATTCGATCATATTTTAAATAAAATTAACTAATCTCATACACTCACTTAAATATTACGAAACGATTGATCCACTGGTTGGTTCTATAATAATATCGTTCAATAAATGCAGCCAGCACCGAGAAACATGAAATCCAATGGACTATAAAAATTAATCGCATAATCCATATGATTAAATTAATAGTGCCGTGGCGAAATTTGTAAAAGTGCATGATATTTTCTAATACTCTTAACATACTGCCTAATCGAAAAAATTTTAAAAATGCCATTAACTCACACATAGCATAGTACATCGGTGACACTACAAACAACAATGGCAGAATCGGTCCTAAGAATGACAAAATATCAATCAAAAAATATGTTTTTATGTAATTGATTGAAATTCGCCTGAAATCCAAGACAATCTGCAAACAAAAAATCAAATTAGAATAATGATAATATAAAATCTATATACATAGTTGATTTATGTACATACCTCATCTCTGTCGTCATGTTTAATCAAATATCCGGTAAAAAATCGTCGAATACAATCAATAATGCAAACTGTGTTTAACACCAAAATTAAAATTTGGTCGTTGATAATCGAATTAGAAACATACTCGAATACTTCAAGTGGCATAACAACAAGTATTATAAAAACTGCAAACATCCAGATCAATTCAGAATAAAATGTAATGCAGGAAAATGGATGCAAAGTGTACGGATAATGTTCCAGCTGGAACAATATTTCATTTCGTAATGCAGCAAACGAACGTGGACGTGAACGGAGCAAAATTAGATTTTTCGATATTATTGAATTTCTTAAGTACCATAAATGCAAAGAAGTTTTATTCTCTTTGACTTTATCAAACTGATCGTTGAAATTAAGCTGACATTTGTGCTCAAATTCTTCAAAATAATGTTGTAACATGTTTTTATCGTAAATTAATTTTTTTTTTCCTGTTCGCAACACAAAATCGGTCGTTTGTTTAATTTCGCAGAACTCTTTGATATGAATCTGGTGAATTATAGCCGAATTCAAAATGTATAGGCACGCGAGCTGCTTTGTTTAGTGTGTTCTATCAAAACTCGTTATTAAATTGTTTCGCTAGGTGGAATCAATTGATGCTTCAACACAATAAACAAAGTGCAAGGAAAGTGGTACCCTTTTGTACGCGAATTCGCAAGAAGTACTCGGAAAAGGAGACTATTAACTGATCGAAAGCGGTGCACCTGGCTGAAGAAAGTTGTCACTTTTGTGGCACGACTTCCCCTTTTTTATATTCTTTTATAGTCATGACTGTATTGTATATTGGTGCGTACAAATTTTCCATACCCATTCCGTGCCGTATATCATTATAAATCTCAAACCTTTCCGTGCTCATTCCATTCATTTTCGAATTAAAAATAGCAACGCTTTCCGTACGAATTATTACGCGCACGTTTATGATTACGCGTTCCGTAAACAATTTAAAAAAAAAGAAGCAGACAATACTAAAACACTTCTGGAGATAGATTTGCAAGGGAAAACATAAATAAATTTCTGGAAAAAAAATGAAACCGTTTTTTCGCTAGGGGGAGTTCCAATTACATGTGCGGAGCACTGTATTGAAACTAATGATCACATCACGTATCCGGTGGTACTTGTTAAAAAAACCTAATGATTCTTATGGATTTTGTGTAGATTTATAGATGGCTTAATGCCATCACGATATCAGATATGTACCCAATGGGATTACGAGCTTTTGGCTAAAAAAACTCTTTTTATTGGCAAGCTCCAGACATTTAAGATAGATTAAAGTCGGGGATCCCAGATATCACAATTTTTTGCATAACTGGATGATACAGTCATCCTTTCGGAGTCTTTCCAACAACATTTGATTGATTTGGAGAAAGTTTTTAGTCGTTTGATGCAGTTTAAACTACGAGCAAATCAAGAGGTTTCTCAGTCACGGAGCCACGGAATTTAAGGGAAGTCAAGCCGTTTTTGCAGACACGTTCATGTATCACGACGTTTGAGCGACTTAACTAAAAAAAAATTGGGTCTATCCGACTCTCGGACGACACTTTTCCCATAAAGCATCCGTTAAAGACCACCAAATCAACCATTTATATTTTACAAACATTTTTCGTTATTTTTGGTAGGTGTTATTTTGAGCTGGCACAATATGGCACGGCTCTTAAATTTGGAGATCTCTTCCCCAATATCACAATTGATCACGACAATTTAAATCTTCTTCTCTCATACCGCCAAATCACAGATCCACAAATAATGTTAAATTATTTAGAACTGACACGTGTTGAGCTGCAATCAAATTCATATTTGCCAATTTTCATCTTCGACCTGTAACAATTAGAACCAATTATACATATCTAATATACCGTTTAAAGTCCTTAAGAATTTAATTTACTCTATTCAGAGAGTATCCACAATGTTCAAAAGTTTATTTTCTGAAAATTTGCGGCGTTTGTTCAGATCACAATATTATCTGAGCAACATGAAATTGGCCGATATAATTCTTTGCTCAGTGCTTCAATCTGGACGGAACCATTCGAAAATACAAAATAATACACAAACAATACAAAATCAGAATTAACGTTAACTATCATTTGTTACCGAATCCCACCCCCTTGTCATATAGCATTTCATTTTATATATATCCCAGCTCTCCTAAACCTGCGCCACTCTAGTGGCGTCATATTATTTTAAAGCCTCCCATAATAATTTGCTGTTAGCAGTTATACCGGGGGATTTTGTTAATCTACGAAAAAAATGGTAAAGATCAAAATTTAATTATTCCGCGGGAGAAATACATTAGTGTTAAAATTAGAACCCCCTCCCCCTCCTTGTAGGAGGTTGAAACTAAGATAGGAACCCCTATTTTTTATTGCAGATTCGGATTCTACGGCTAAAAATACGTAGGATTTGACTGAAACATTTTTTTCGATTTATGATAGATGGCGCTGTAATTGACGATATTCAATATAAATTTTTTGAATATAATTAGTAAAACAATAGTAAATTAATTAAAATTAAATTTTTTTTTTTTGCTAATTAAATAGTGATTTAGCCAATTAAGATGTATATGCCCTTATTTAGATTTTATTACTTCTCTTTGATATCTCGCAAGTGGTCCAGATTTGTCGATAAAATCTCATGGAACCTTATCGCTTATGGCTTAATTAGCAGCCTTCTATAAATGTTTGGTCTTACTATATCGTGACTATGATCTTTCGCTTTCATTTAAATCCTCGCAAGTTTAAATCGGAACTCTACCTTGGTCGTGGTTAATAATTATATTCAAAAAATTTGTATTGAATATAGAATCCGAATCTGCAATAAAAAATAGGGGTTCCTATCTTAGTTTCAAAGTTACCCCCGCCCCACCTACAAGGAGGGGGAGGGGGTTCTAATTTTAACACTAATGTATTTCTCCTGCGGAATAATTAAATTTTGATCTTTACCATTTTTTTCGTAGAGTGCTTATTTTCCGAGATATTTGAGTGTATCAGGTTAAAAAAATCACCCGGTATACGACTTTGAATACGAAGAGAATTTATTACTCAGAAATAATACCTTTAAAGGCGATTTTATTAAAGCAATTTACAAATAATGTATCGCTCAACATGTCATTGCAATTTTAATCATTAGAATGTCAATAAAACGTCACAGAAATGTCAAAGTCAGAAATATTAATGTCATAGAAACGGGTATATCTTGCTATATTTAAAAGCTCACTAGATAGAATTATTTTTAAATGTTGACGATATGATTTGCAACCAGCAAAGTATTTTAGATAAATTTAGAAATTTAAATTCCATATTACACGGTAATCTATTTATTTTATCTTAAGGGGACGTACCACCTTCAAATTTTCAAAAAATCGAATTTTTTTTTATGATAGAATATGTTAGAATGAACGTTTAAGAACATGATTTTAACATGAAAATCTCAAAAAAAAATTTATTTATATTTTTATTTTATTTATTGCGAAGGGCGCCGAAGTTCGCTGTATCGCTACACCGACTTTCTCTTAGTAACACCTGCTTATATATACATGCATATATATAACATAATACGTTATTCTCTCACATAACAGCTGTAAAAGTAGAGGGGGAATTTTTGAGAGGAAGGTATATTGTACGGTGCAGGCATCGCAGATTAAATTTTGGTAAGGTTTATTACAAAAAATAAATAAATTTTTAACTAACGCGATTATCTCGAAATGACATTTTTCAAGTTGGCGTGCAAGATTGAGAAAAAACTACTTATCCAATCGTTATAAAATTTTAACACGTTGATCTACATATATTTTTGCTCAGAATGAACTACGGAAGGAATAATCGGCGTTCAATTTTTTGAGTTACAACTAATTGGGGGGGGGGGGGGGGGGGGGGGACAAAAAGCTGCATTTTCGAAAAAAATGCCACCATTTTTTTATTTTTCAACCAATTTTTCTTTTTTTAGTTCATTCCAAGGGCGATTTAATGCTGAATAAAACCCCGTTTTTTTTTTTAGACGTTTCTAAAAGCAGTTATGATGCACGCCGCGAATTTTCAGTGTTTTTGGAAAACCGTTATAGCAGACGACAGTGGGATAAAAAAAATCTTAAAAAATTTTTTTTTTTATACTTTCAGTTAAATAAAATGTCAATGGAAAATTTCATTAAGATATCTCTTTTTATTCCATTAAAAAAAAGTCTTTGAAAAACTTTTTGTTTGGTAAACTATCGGTTGTATGTAAGGTGTCTTTGCTACAAGAGAATGTATCAATTACATTATATCACATCTAGATGTCACTAGCCATTTTATATCCATAATCGTTGCTATAGATCGTGATATTTGTTCATTTTAGTATCGCAATTGTCGCTAGTGTGAATTATCTTTTCCATAACAAATGAGGTAATTTACACTAGCGCACCTAGCGTAAATGATGGCGAAGTTGATGTTTAGTACAAGTGCTAAACATGATCTATAGATCATGTTTAGCACTTGTACCAAACATCAACTTCGCCATCATTTACGCTAGGTGCGCTAGTGTAAATTATCTCATTTGTTATGGAAAAGATAATTCACACTAGCGACAATTGCGGTACTAAAATGAACAAATATCACGATCTATAACATAGTGATAAAAGACAAAAAAAAAACAACAAAACCTAAAGTTGATTATATGTTTTTTGGTTTTGTCTTTTTTTTTTTCTGTTTTGGTTGGGAAAAAATTGTCAAGCAGATTACATCAACAACCGCCATCATAAAATAATAAAAAATAAATAAAAATTGTATTTTTGTACCTTAAACTTAATTGTTTTGTTTTGTATGTTAAGCATAGAAACTGCGTTGAATAAATTATTGTATAATTGCATATGATTCAATTATTTTTGTAACATTTTTTGGTCCTTCGAAAGCCGGATTTAATAAAGTGCTAAAGAGTAGTGTAAAAGCGTATGTCCTGGAACACCCCAAATGGGGTGGATTTTTATATGTAAATTACAACAACACAAACGATTACATATGTTTTTTAATATGAAGATTACAGTAGAACCACGATAATTAAATCTCTATATAAAATGTAAACGTAAGTATATAATTTTATTAAAAATCCGTTGTTCAACTGTACATTAACTGTACAATATTTTTTTAAGACATTTTGTTAGATGGCAGCACAGTCATAAACTTTAAGCTTTGAACTTTTTAATATTAATTAATTTTTCGATAGATGGTGCACATTTCTTACAGTTTAATTATCAACCACGATAACTAAAACTCTATATAAATGTATCTAAAATCAGGTATTCAACTGTAAATTATTATTATTTTCCAACTTTATCTGTAGGTGTCACTTTAAAAGCTTATTTTATGTACATGGTTTGTAACTTGGTTCAATATAAAGTTTTATTATCAACCACGATAACTCATGAGACCGGTTGGTTTTGTTGGTGTGAGAACGTAACTCATAGAAAAAGTTAATACGCAATAAGAAAAAGTTGATAAAATAATTAAATAAATATCTATAAAATAAAAAGAGAGTAATAAAAAAAGAAAAAGTTTATAAAATTATTAAAATTTGGTGATGTGGTTAGCGATGATCAAGCCAAACAAATAATTTAAATCATAAAAAAAAAAAAAAAAAAAAAAACCACGATAACTAAAACTCTATATGAATTTATCCAAAATCAAGTATTCAAGTGTCTTTGAAAGTTTATTTTTAGGTACTCAACTGTAATAAAGTAAAAAATATTGATTATGATTAATTTCTGTCTATGTAAGAGAAAAATATTCGCTTTTGAAGTGTATTAAGCTGATATATCGCGTTTCATAAAAAATAAAATTATTCACATATACATACATGTACATATAACAAAAATCATCGTGAATAAACTGCTAAGGTCATTAAAATCTAACACATTAATTAATATACATGACTTAATATATTATTAAAGTGAATAAGGTCATTAAAATCTACAAGAAATTTGTGAAGTTCTGTTATTAGTGTTATTGCATAAATATAGAAACGTTTTGTTAATTATTTTGTGAATTAATAAATCTAAATAAATAAAAATAAAATCAGCATTGATACAGATTTGCGAAGCTGATTTATACGTGTTGTAATAAATTAAGAAAACTTAATTCAAATACTGTTTTTATTGTATATCAATTTAAATATATTAAATTTGAATAAATAAAAATAATTTCAGCATTAAAGAAAAAGTAAGTTTAAATATATAAAAAGTTTTTATTATATTATTAGAAATATTTATTATTATTATTATTATTTACTATATTACAGATAATTAATACTAAAATGAACAACTGCGAATTATGTATGTTCACTTTTTCGTCAAAAGACCATCTAAAACGTCACCAGGAAAATCAGCATCCAACAGAAAAGACGTTATGCGATATATGTGGATGTACATATATCAATAAACGAAAGCTGGATTATCACCAAAAGAGATGTAATCGTCTTGATAATTTACAACAGCCAGGACCATCTATTCCATCAAATTCAAGGATAGCTGTAGTAGCCGCTAAGAGAAGGAAAACGGATGATGCACCCGCTGAGGCTGCTAACGTTTTATGTGGTGATTGTAATGTAAGTGTTCCAAAAAAAAATCTGTTTAATCATTATAGATCATTATTACATAAAAATAATTGTTTACAAAACTATAATGAGAATGATGATGAAAACATTCGAATCATTAGCAATGCATTTAAATCCAGAATAATTAGTTATAGGGTTTCAGATGTACCTAATAACTATATTAGTATAAATGATTTTATGTGTTCTATAAAACATAAAATAATCAAATTAATACAGCTTCAAACAGAATCATTTAAAGCTGTTAAAACAAATTTTGAATTGTTTGGTTTATTCACCAAATATGATTTGAAAAATGAATCAAATGTTAGTTCAATAAAATCATTTAATACTAAAAATGCAATTTTAACGGAAGCTACTGATTTGAATGAGATATTTTCTCAGATTGTTTGCACCCTCAATACTCTGAGTGAGGAGTTTCAGGAGAAAGAGTCTGGATGGGCTATGGACAAAGTATTGTTCATTGAAGTGAATTTTAATAAATATAGTCCTATGAGAGGGTCCTCTTACATACCTCTCCCAAAATTTTTTAAAGATAAAAAGGCTATAATCAATGTCCAAAATTCAGATCAAGCCTGCTTCGCCTGGTCGATCATGGCTAGCAAATATCTTAATGTAGCAAATCCTCAACGGTGTAATTCTTATCCTCATTATAGTTCTATCTTAAATTTAAGTAATCTTAGTTTCCCCATGCCATTAAAAGACATCCCAAAATTTGAAAATCAGAATAATATAAGTGTAAATGTGTATGGGATAGAAGGTAATCAAATTGTGGGACCTTTATATTATACAAATTCGAAAAAATCACACCACGTTAATTTGTTGTATATAGACGATGGTGTAAATAGTCATTATTGTTTTATAAAAAAATTAAATACGTTAGTGCACAAACAATTATCAAAAAGAACAAATAAAAAATTCATTTGTGATGGATGTTTAATTTTTTTTCATACTGAAGAAAAATTAAATATTCATCTACAACATGGATGTAACAAAATTAAATGTGTGCTCCCTAATAAAGATAATGATATTTTAGAATTTAGAAATTATAATCATAAATTACAAGTCCCATACGTGATATATTGCGACTTCGAAGCAATATTAAAACCAATTGATTCGTGTACTCTAAATCCTATAACATCATTTACTGAAAATATTTTAAAACATGAACCCAGTAGTTTTGGATATTACATTAAATGTTCATATAATGATAGTAAATCTAAATTTGTTACATACAGAGGTAGTGATTGTGGAAAAATTTTCATTGATAAAATAAAAGAGGATTTAGAAATTATATACAATGACCTACACATAAATCGAAAAATGAAAAAACTTTCCTGCACGGAGCAATTAAATTACAATTTATCAAATCAATGTCATATTTGTAACGGTGATTTTAATGATGATGAAAACTATAAAGTTATGGACCATTGCCATTTAACAGGAAAATTTAGAGGTGCTGCGCATACTAAATGCAATTTAAATTATAAGATAGCAGATTTCATACCAATATTTTTTCACAATTTAAGTGGCTATGATTCGCACTTTATCATAAAAGAATTAGGTTTTGATACGGAACAAATAGATTTAATTGCTCAGAATAAGGAGCGATATATTTCATTTACAAAAATGTTCAAAATTAATGAGATTAAAAAAATTAAATTGAGGTTTGTAGATTCATTTAAATTTATGGCAGCTAGTCTTGATAAACTAGCTAACAATCTTAATGACTCTCAATTCGATGAAGTTAGAAAGAGTTTTTCTAATCAAAATGAATTTAATCTTATAAAGAAAAAAGGTGTTTTCCCATACGATTATGTAGATAGTTTTAAAAAATATGATGAAACTGAATTACCATCCAGAAATCATTTTTTTAACAAATTACAAAATACTGATATATCTGATGAGCAATATAATCATGCTCTAAATGTATGGAAAACATTTAAATGTAAAAATTTAGGTGATTATTCCGACTTATATTTAAAATCAGATGTACTTATTTTAGCCGACATATTTGAAAATTTCCGGAAAGTTTGTATGCAAACATACGATCTAGACCCGGCCCATTATTTCACAGCCCCAGGTTTAAGTTGGGATGCCATGCTTAAATTCACCAAAATCAAATTAGAATTATTAAAAGACATTGATATGATAAATTTTATTAAAAAAGGTATTCGTGGCGGATTAACACAGTGCTCCAAACGATATGCTAAAGCAAATAACAAATACATGAAAAATTATAATAATGATATAGATTCTAATTTTCTTGTTTATTTAGATGCTAATAATCTATATGGCTGGGCTATGAGCCAATCACTCCCTTATGCTGATTTCAGATTTCTTGATTCAGCAGAACTTGATAAATTTAATTTCGATCATTTAACAGATAATGAATCAGAATCAGGTTATATTCTAGAAGTTGATTTAGAATATCCTGATCAATTACACCAAAAGCATAATGATTTACCATTTTGTATGGAAAATATACAGCCACCATACGAAAGTGCAAAACAAAATAAATTAATTGCTAACCTAGAACCTAAAAAAGCATACGTCATTCATCAAACAAATTTAAAGAAATGTATTAAAAATGGACTAATATTATCTAAAATACATAGAGTTTTAAAGTTTAGTCAAAAACCATGGCTCAAATCATATATAGATTTGAATACCGATCTTAGGACTAAAGCTCTAAATGCGTTTGATAAAGATTTGTATAAATTAAAAAATAATAGTGTTTTTGGTAAAACAATTGAAAATGTTGACAAGAGAACAGATGTAAGATTAGTATCACATTGGGAAAATATTGGAAACAGATTTGGAGCAAATACTTTGATCAGCAAACCTAATTTTCATTCTTCAGCAATATTTGACGAAAATTTGGTAGCTATTCAAATGAATAGATTATCGGTTACGTATAATAAACCCATTTATGTGGGTTTCTGTGTTTTAGAATTATCGAAAACTCTAATGTATGATTTTCATTATGATTATATTAAGACGAAGTATGATGATAATGCTTCACTTTTATATACTGATACGGATTCATTAATATATGATATTCAAACTATGGATTTTTATGAAGATATCAAGCCTGATTTAAATGAGAAGTTTGATACTTCTGATTATCCATCCAATAACATATATAATCTTCCATTAGTTAATAAAAAAGTTTTAGGAATGTTTAAAGATGAATGTTGTGGTAAAATTTTGACAGAATTTATTGGGATTAGAGCAAAATCATACTGTATAAGCTTAGAAGATGATAATGAAATAATTAAGAAAATAAAAGGTGTAAAAAAAAATGTAGTTTCAGATTCGATATCATTAAATGATTTTAAAAATTGTTTAAATAAAAATGATAATATAATTAGATCACAATTAAATTTTAGAAGTATTAGACACAACCTATATACTCAATTGTTAAACAAAGTAGCGTTATCAAATTTTGATGATAAAAGATTTGTAATTCCAAATTCATACAAAACTTTGGCATGGGGTAATAAAGAAATTGATAATTTTTATTTTAATTAGTTTAATAATACATTTTATATTTCTTAAATATAATATATATAATACATTTAATGTCTTTTAGTTTTAAATTAAAATATTAAACCAAAATTATATATTAAGTAGTTTTAATAATTAAGAAAATTTTAATCGGTAATAAAAAAAATAAAAAAAAAAAATATAAAGTTTAAATTAAATCTGTTTTATTTATCCACGAGTTATGTGATGATTCAAAACCTAGCCACTTAACATAAACTTGATTACCTTTCTTCTTCAAAACTTTCTCTACGAGGTAAGTGTCAGGATGATGTGTCTTTTGCAGCTCTTTTTCATAAAACCGGCCTGATATTAGCTGTCCCTTATAATCCTCAAGTAAATACGTTACAGGAAATTTGTTGTTAATACTAACAACTTTAAATATTTCAGTAGTCCAATTTGGAGTATAACCTTTTTCGAAAACGGTTTTAAATTTGCTAACTCGAACGAAATCCCCAACTTTAAATTTATTTTTTTGCATTAACTTAGGATATGTATACACTTGTTTTAAAATTTGTTTTTCATTTGCCATAGTAACTTCTACAGGTGCTAATTTAATTGTCCTATGTTTTTTATTGTTGTAATCTTTCACTAATTTTTTTAAAATATTCAGCCACTTGTAAGATCCTTGAAGACTAAATTTCCTCCACATATTTTCCTTAAGAGTTCGATTAAATCTTTCTACTATACATGCTTTTATTGGACTAAATGTTGAATAGTGGTTAATATTTTTCTGTTTCACAAGCTGTTTGAAATCTTTATTATAGAATTCAGTTCCCATATCCGTTTGTAGATTCTTTGGTACTCTTTTACTCTCATTGAAAATTTTTTTTAAAGCACCAACAATCATCTGTGATGTTTTTTTCTTTATAGGCTCAACCCAAGCAAATTTAGAAAAAGCATCGATTACAGTTAGAAGATATTTAAAACCAGCATTTTCTCTTGAATATGGAATCATTTCCACGAGATCTGCTTGCCATAAGTCATCAATACCCTTAATTTTAACATGTCTGCGTATAAAATTTTTACGTGCTGGCTTATGCAATTCATTCACTATTTGAATCCGACTCATTTTATGTAAGTGGATGAATTAATAATGAAAGCATATGAATTTTGGATTGGTATATATAAAATATTGTTTCCTCATAATGTTTAGGATTTATTTAAAACGAGAGATATCTTGGATTATGATCACTATAACATTCATCAAAATGAATGATCTTTAACATAATAAATGTTAGCTAATTTGCCCATAGTGTTGAAAACAGAGAAGTAGCGGAGTCGAAAACCATAATAAGATTGTTTTGAAATTAAATACTTTTTCTAAATAATTTTATATATAATATTGTTTTATTTATTTATTTATTTATATAAAATGAACATTATATCTATCAGTTTTTACCATAGTTAAGTGTTCTTTACACAAATGGTTTAAATTTTGTATTTCTCGATCATTAAAAACGTTGAATCGCTCCGGCATAAATATGATGTTCTCATCAGTCTCTATTAGGATTTTCACGCCATATCTCGTGTTGACTGATTTGACTTCTTGTACCACGTAGTTTCTACCCACATCCAGATCTTCAAATTTGGTTATTTTTTTCTCAGCAAACCTTGGCACATTGTTGAGTTTTTCTAAAAGTTGTTGACGAATATCCATGGTTGGTTGGTTGTTAACAATCTTATGCTTACTATCAAACTGATAATTTTCAAAGAAGCTCACTATAATTTATACTTATTATGGTTTAAGTTGACTTTTAAACACGCGCAGTTTTTTCCAATCTTACCACATCAGCATAAATATTACGAAGTATCGATTAAATACAAACCTTTGTCATCATATCAAGTTACGTTCAATGATTTCAACATCCATATTCGTAAAATAAGGTCAATAAACATGTTTAATCATGGTTAATCAAACAAGTCAACATGTATATGTACATCACGTGGCCCCTCTGAAAACATCATTTTCAAATATACGAGAGTTTATCTAGATCTAGTATAGATTTGTACATTGTTCGAGTCACACGCGAAAAGTAAAAAACCTCATTTAAATGGATTCACCAGTACATCGAGAGGAACAAGGAGATACATGCGGTTTATACGGGTTAGAAGGTGGAATGAATAAGGTGCAGAGTCAGCTAAAATCATTCGAGAAGTTATGGAACAAATGGTTCATCGATCCATTAGAACTATCTCGAGCTGGATTTTACTACACAGGCGTGGACGACTGCATCAAGTGTTTCAGCTGCAAAGGAGTTCTCGAGGATTGGAATATCACCAATGAAATATGGACGGAACATGCATTTTGGTTTCCCGCATGCCGACACGTTAAAAACATTAGAGGTGAAGAGTTTATCGATAATATTCAAACCAAATGGATTCAAGACGGTGTAATTCATTGTAAAAATAATATTTAAGAAATAAAAAATTGATTTGAAAAAAGTATAAATTGTTTTTATTCATTAATTTCTTAGTGTACGAGTACAAAGTTCATTTATTAATTTTTCCTTACATAAAACTGGTATTTCATTAAACAATCTTGAATAATTAAAATAGTTATATCCTGTTACTGGCGGTATAAAAAAATCCTGTATTTGTAGAGAATATGTTAGCTGATCGAAACATTTTTCTTTGTATAAATAGAAATAATTAGCAACATCAGTCCGTACTGTTTCGCTCCAGATAATGATTGATTGCAAAAATGATGATAAAGATGAGCAGCGTTCCCATTCTTTGGAATTTAAAACGATTTTCTTCCCTCCACTCGTAAATATAATACGTCTCTCATTATTTCTGCTGGTTAGCTTTACATCACAATTTCCATTCGTTTTTGGTAATTCAGCAAAGGAAATGTTACCATTGAAGTGGTTGTTTATTGTTGGTAAATTATTGAAAATTGTAGTCGTCCACATTTCAGCACTTAGTGTATGAAATATTGTATTTTTGAACAAGATTATAGTAGTTTCAAAAGTGTTAATATCATAACCAACATTTAGATAACTTGTATGTTGATCATTTAAAAAATATGTATGAGACAACAATAAATTAGGTATGGTTGCCATCTTTTTTTTAATTAAATTATTAACGCTTTTTACTTTAAGCATATTGTTTGTGTTTCAAGGTAAATGTAAACTAGTTTTTCATAAAAATAACTTCCGTATTTATACTCTTCAAGAGTGGTACTATCCCTTTCATACATGTTAATAAAATCATATTTTATTCTTCTTATCGATGAACTTAAATAACCTTTCTACAAAATTCCTAAAACGTGATGAATCATGTTTGTTTTTGTTCTTGTAGTTAAAACCTTAGGAAATTCTTTTTTAAAAAGTTTCTTTATTTTTACATCATTTTCAATATGGTTTTTAACATTAAATAATTTTATAAATTTTTTCATTGAGTTACGTTTACATCTATTTAACAAATATACACAACAATATTGCCCACAAACTCCGGTGAATAAACTTTGTAATTGTTTATTATTGTATGTAATGCATTTACTGTTATATTTTAGAAATCTATTAATCTCAGGATATTTCGTTGGTGATCTTCCGTAAGAATCAAAAAATTCTCCACATCCATTTGATGGAAAATAAACAGCTAACCAATGTTGCCCTGGTTGATTTGATTTGTCCGTATTAATAACATATAAAGCAGGTTTTGATTTAACCCTCTTTGGGATTGTGTTTATTGCAAAAACACCTTGAAAATACTTCTTAGTAAATTTATGTGTTTTCAATGCTTGTTGAATATCTAAAGTAGTTGTTGTATTGGCAATCATCATGTGTATTAGTATAAACTAACTTTTTATTTAGGATATAAGAGGTATTTATATTATTAATAATTCGTTACAATATTACGATTTTTATCTATTTCTAGAGTTGTATCATATTCCAAGTACACTAAACATGTTTTAGTTGTCTTAAGAGCTTCCCCAAATCGTGCCTCGAGTCTTAAACTTCCTTGATTCATTAGAGAGTTGCATGATAAAGTACTTGACATGTCCGAAGTTAGATCAAAAGCTAACAGGAAATAGCCATTCTTGAACATTTCTTTGGTAATCAAATTTCCTTGAGGTGTGTGTAAAATTCCACTCGATGTAAATATTGTTGAATACGCTCTAGCGTAACTGGACCCATCTGCAAAATTCATTTCAATCGGTGCACTAGGAACTTGAACCCCATTTATATAAATTGCGAACGATGTTATTTTATTATTTTTAAAATTATATGGATTCTTAGATCTTTTCCCAGAATATGCATCATTATCTACCATTGTAAATATTAGATTTGTTGGGAGCTGTCCTAGAACAATATTATCTAGTGAAATTGAGTTTCCTCCGGCAGGAATTGTAAATGATTTAATTTCGTTACGCTTATAGTGATATTTTGCTGTTGTATTTTCAAGCATTTTATGGTGTGCAATTAAAATATTTGGATTTACATGAGCATGTCTCAAGTAAAGTGTAGCTTCTGTAATTTTGACAATCGAAGTATCTGTATCAGCACCGAGTAAATAAAATTCCGGTTTATTCAATGTTAACGAAATTCGTAAATCTACATTGTTTAATAATAGCAAAGGTTGATTGAGCATGTCAGCATGCAATTTTCCATATACTTCTACAATTCCACTGTTTTTAGTTAATGCTGTTCTTAATTTTAATCCATCGTTTTCAGCAAGATTATCAAGATTTTTTGTCTCCAAACTCCATCCTGATAATTGCAAATGTGTTTTGTATGCATCATCACCATAATTTAATAATTGTTCTAAATATGCTCGATAACTGTAATTCCCATCTGTTGAATTTATATTCTTTCCGTTTAAAGAAATATTGACTTGATGAAACAGGGAATGCAGCATATTGTTAACTAAACTAGGCTGATCTTTGTCGGCCTCTACATATAATTTGCCATCATTTTTAGTTACTTGAAATTTCAGACATAAATTTATTGATGATAAATCTAAATATGAATCACCATGACTGTAACAAGCAAATTCAATAACCGACTGATTTTCTAAACTGGTTATAGGTTTGTATGCTACTTCTTCATTTTTTAAAATACTTGTTTGAATTGAAGGTGGTTGAAATAAATCTAGCTCCGATTTCATGCATTCTGTAAACGCCATTATGTAAAAATATCAATAATCCGTTTCTTGTTTGTTTTATTTTTTAATATATTTTTTCTCTTTTTCACGCTGTCACGAACAACTCTCAACTGTTTACAACGGCTTTTCAAGCAGCCTTTTATTGATTTTTTAGCTCCTGTACCAGACATTTGTTTAATTTTGTCTGCTGCTTTATCTCGTAATTTATCAACCACTTGTATTGATCTATCACGAAGTATTTCATTAATCGGCTTTTGTGTCTGAAGAATGTCTGAACCAACTTGAAGTGCTTCACTTGTTAAGCCATGAAGGGCTGATGTTAATATTGGTTTTAAGTAACGGAATATTCCGCCGAAAAATCCTCCTAATCCTCTTCCCTTTTGATATACTCTTTGAGATCGTAATAGTGGACCAAAATCTTCATTGTTATAGCCACCACCGCCGGATTGGTTAGCGTAGTACTTTGCGTAATAGTTATCCATTTGTAATTAATGTAATCCGTAAGATACCTCTTTATATACCTTTGCGAAAGTGAAGTACTAGGTAGGTCATAAAAAGTCCATCTTTAAAATTAATTTGTTCACCAGTTTCATCAGTTATTAAAATACTGATCTCTGATATATTATACTTTTCAATGGGGCAATATTGAACATTATCTATTTGATATGATCGAGATATGCCTCTATCAACGTCTGTTCCTAGGGGATGCATATACAAGCATGATACAGATGCATCCCCAATAGTTCTCGGTTTGATTATATTACAATAAAAACACATGTAAAATGGAAATGGATTGATCTTAGTCTTCACATCAATATAATTATCTTTAATATTTTTTATTTTAGCTTCATTCTCTTTGGTTGCTTTGAAATTTTTAATTTCCATTTGTAAAGATTCTATAAACTCTGGCCATCTCGTTATTTTAATCTGAGAAAATATTACATCAAAAAATTCCTCAAGTGTGTACTCTTGATGACATTTTATTAAAGGGTTAACACCTTTCAACGCTGGTAGCTGAATATATGGTTCTTCTTTGTT